>VZRR01012419.1:215727-339899 GCA_013398015.1 Oreocharis arfaki
TCGGCCCGCTTCGCCGCTGGGCGCAGCTGACCTACTTTTTCTGCATTTCTCCCCACACTGCCCCGACCCCTCCCACGCCTGCAGCTCGAAGGCTTTTAACCCTTCGGAGGGCAGCGCAGCAGCCGCAGCCACGGCTCCCCGATCTCGGCCCGCCCCGGGGCTCGGAGCCGGGGACGCGGCGGCCGCGGAGCGCGGCTCGTGGGGCTGGGCCGCCGAGCAACCTGTGCCCGCAGCACCACCCACTGGGCAGTGTGCGGACACGGAGCGGCCGCACCGGGCTGCAGCACCGCTCCTGGCTGCTCGGCTAGTGCCCTCGGCTTCCCCGGGGCTGGTGTCGACTCGGCCACCCGCCACTCTCCCCTGTTTCTCCCATTAACGAACGTTTAACAAAACAAATGATAACCGTAATGAAATGCGAAGTACCTAGAGTTCACAGGAATGGTGCTGTTGGCATTTCTGTACAAAGCAGCCCCACCTTCCTGCAAGGGACAGGTCATCAAAGCGTTTTGGAGAGGCTCTGCCCTTTGTGGCTCATGCTCTGGCACTTGGTCCGGGAAAGGCTGTGTGATTATGGTGACAAAACACGTCTGACACTGCATACACTGAGTACTGGCTTGGTGTGAAGAGCACATGCAAGTGCTTTGTATTTGATGTTCTTAACGTGGTCAAATAGTGCGCAGTATGATATTCAGCTGATTAACTCACTTTTGGAATGGGCTTTGCCTTCCAGTGTTTTTGCTGAAACAGTGGGTTGTCTTTCGCTCTTTTTGGAAGAATATTAGAGGAAAAGCCCTTTAGTTGCATGAAAGTCTGGAAAGGGGGAAGATGATACTCTCACATTTTTAAATGTGAGACTCTTTCTAGAAAGGCCAGAAGTGAAATGTTCTGAAATTTAAAAATTGCCTTGGGTGCACACCTTTTAACACACAAAAACCTTTGCTTGCATTGAGAAGTGCCTGCTAGGTTCTAGTAAAGATTATTAGACAACTGTGGAACTTGTCAGCAAAGCATTTCCTCAAGTATGTAAACACTACTAAGTATACAAACAAATTGCATTCAAGTACATGAAGATAATGGAATGGTCACTTTGCCCGAAAAAGTTAAAGTTTCCTTGGTGCAGCTGGTGAAAGTTGGAACAAAAGTAAAACTGCTGGGAAAGGAGTTTCCCAGCCACATGAATTTCATAGGTTCAGGACCAATGGGCATCCATGGAGTAATCAAGCTCTGTGGTCACTGTGACCGTGGAGTAACAGCTGTGGGTCGCTGTTTTGGCTGTTGTTGGAGGACGGTGGGGATGGGCAACGGGCCTTGTTTCTGTTCTAGGGGAAGGCTGCTTGCACTGTTGGTGAGAGCATTATCTGTGTTTTGAGAATGTGCTTTGCTGTGCTCCATTGCTTTAACACATTTCCACTGAGTGGCCACTGACCTATTTGTAATCTGATTCGCAGAAGTTTTATTTTGAGTGTGGTAAGTGGTGAGTTGCAGGGACATCTGGGCATGATCTTCCCCTGCCACAAAGGAGGCACCTTCAGTCAGGCTTTGGACTATCTAACGGTGTTGGATTATCCTTAGCTAATGTCATACTGTCCTGCTGTTAAGGGTAATAAATAAATAAATCCCCTCCAGACTGTCAGATCTTTCAGCAGCCTTGATAAGAATAACTGCCAGGTGTCAGTGATAAGGCTGTGGTCCTTGGCAGCACTTTAGGGTACCGTCCATGAGATACTGGGTAGTTCCTGGAAAAGCAGGATTTTGTAGAGGGATTATAGGTATTTGCTCATCTAAATGGGTCAGGGTGCTGCTGCTTCCCCTACGTCTTTCTCAAAACACAGTATGACTATTGGGTTGCAGATGGCTGTCTCCCAGAAGTATAAATTAGAAGGACTACCAGATACAGAGAGTGAAACTCTCTACCTCCTTTGCAGTTGTCTCTGGGTAACTATCCTGGTTACCAGATGGTTCAGTCGGGCTTTGTTTCTTTTGTTTGTTTTCAAAGAGCTGGATGTAAGTTGCACTGAATAGTGATGTTAAGGGACAAAGAATTTACACTTTACACAGGGAGTCGATTTTAGGTACCCATCAAAGCAGAAACATAAAGATTCTGCAAAATAATTAGTAGGCAGAAGCATCTCAACTCATATTTAGTGATCAGTTTACTATCACAAAGTGATCTTTAGGGGTTTTTTAACAAAATGAATTATTTCTTTACATCATTAATGATTAAGTAAAAAAGTGTGTAATGACTTCAAAAGCTGGTCCTGGTTACAGAGTTCATAGGATAAACTTACTAAGGGGAATTTTTTGCATGTTTTTAGGTTAACCCGGAGAATCTGTGGTATGGGAAGTAAAAATGATGTTGAGTGAGTGCCACCAAGTGTCTTCCTGCAGTATATGAAAGCCCAGGTCTTAAGTGGAAGCAAAAACAACACTTCACCACAGAGTTCTGTAATTTTAAGTGGGACATCTCAGAGGCAGTGAATTCTGTTAAGAGTGAGAGGAGTTATAATTATTATTCCATCGAAGTGGAAGAGCAGCCTCTGGAAGTCTGATAAAGGTGAAACATCTGTGGTAGGGGCAAAAAAAAGGACAATGCTGGGTATCCATCCAGTTTGTCTCTCAGTTCCATTTTGCTTTTCTTCTGAGTGAGTGCTCAGCGCCGACACTGCGCTGTGTCGGTGCTGTGCTGTGTCAGATGATGGTATGATACACCTTATCTCTCTTGAGCAGGGCTGGTGTGTGTCGCAGGACCTCCTAACAGGTAGTGAGTTACAGATCTGGCTGTTACCAACTCCATTTCGGCCTTCCTTCTGCTGCTATTGATCCCAAGGTTGACCATATTAATAGCTGCCCTGGGGGCAAGGCCGAGGCTTGTGTGTATGAACATCAGAGATTCAACAGAAGTAACAAGCTAGGTGTTGTCAAATGTCCTCCAACACAGTTTCATCCTGGCTTCCCTGCAGGTTAGATGTTCCTGACAGTTCTTTGTATTTTCAGTTTACACATGAGCGTGACTAAAGAAGGAGGCTTTGTATCAGTCTTACAACTTACTGAATTTCAGTTGATTCAAGAAATAAGATACCCAAGTGTGTTGAAACTCCAGTTGCATTTCTCTATGCTGGATGTTGGGGCAAAAGAGTGATGCCAAAAAGCCATCTTACATTGCACACAGTAATAACTGCTCCGTGTCATGCTGGAGTTCATTGCCTGAACTTCCACACTGCAGCCAGTAAGTGAATTTCCAAAGCAGCTACACAAAGAGTTGTGGTGGGTAGCAAACTGATTATCTCTCCTAAGGAATGTGAAGTGCCTTTTGTTCTGGTTAAACAGCAGAAGGGGAGTAGACCAGGACAAGAGTCTAGCCAAAGAGACTGTTTATTGCAGGGTTTTGGTAATGTACTTATTTGGACAGAAATAGTTTAGGTCACAAAATGTGCTGAAGTCTGCACACAGAAATTGAACATTTTTTTTGTGGAACTTATTTATATATAGATAAATGGATTGGTCTGTGGTACATGGCACCCATAACACTTGGAGGAGTGCCAGGGAGCAAAGAGGCCACCATAAATTTTGGATACTCTGGGAAGTGAGTGAGCAGGCACAGAGTCTCTGTTTAATCAGCAGCCCATCGTATGTCTCAGGGCCTTTCCACAGAAGTTAATGGGTGAACAGACTTCTGCTGGCACAAATTTTCCTTTGTAGCACTCCTTGTTCTGCTGTTTTATTATTTCACTATAAATTAACTTTAAAGGGTCAGGTTTACCATTGTCTGAGCATGCTGTTAAAAAACTCACCTTTGAAACCGTGTATAACTCTTCTTTGCATGATGAAGGGTGGAACTGCAAAGTACAGAGACAGGCATTGATGTATTGACCTTGAACTTTTTGGAAGGACTTTCACTATTTGTCTGGGTGAAGTGTATTTTGTGGTACCAGTTGTGCCCAAAGGGGGCGACTCTCAGACACAAGGATCTCACTACTTGTAAAATTCATGCTGTTGATTTGGTATTCACCAGTATGTCTAAGCACCACTGTGTGGTGTGCTGGATAACTAGACTGCCCACTGTGTGTGGGTAGGCAAAGCAAAGTGCCAGACGTATATGAACAAGGTGAGAAGTACTTTTGTAGGCTCAGATAAATGTCTAAGCTTTCGTTTAGTCAAAATTAACTTTCCATACAGAACATTAAGTAATTAGCTGTCCTTTTCCTCTTGTGCCCTTGCTAAGCACAATAGACAAAGTTATCAGTATTCCTGCCAGTAATTCACCTATTATCTCAGTTTAAAAGTATTTCATTGTTTCAAGGACAGTTTTTAATATACTGGAGAATGTTCCTGTCAGGCTGTGATATCTGGGCATGATCTCACCATTCATTCAAGAGGAAAAATAAAAGCTTCTTCTCTGAAATGGCCAACCCTACTACAGCTTTAAAAGCACTCTTTGGGGAGCTGAATAAAAGCAAATGGCAAGCTAAAAAGTGTTGCTAAGGAACAAATCCAGATGCTTCCAGATTTTACGGAGAGAAAGAAAAAAAAAAAAAGACACAAGGACATACCCACTAAGTTGGACTAATGATTTCCAAAAGGAAACTATCGGAGAGATATTCTTCTATTACTCAAAAATGCTGGTTTACTAAATAAGGAGATAATAAGAAAATAAGAGCCAGTATAATTAATAAATATGAATGAGGAGCCTCTCCAGAGGAAAAGGCTTGCACAGGACCTGAATTTATAGTAAACATTCTACTTCAATAACGTCTGTGGAAAATCACTTAAACAAGTTGCACAGTTGATTGGGCGTGTTGCACTGGCGAGAATCAGGTGGAAAACCCACAGTAATGGTCTACTTTGACGCAAGGAAAGTTCGTGTTGTCATGACGACTAATGTGTGATGTGTGCAGACATGCCCTGCTAGTCCCACGATCCCAGCCACTTACCTGTAGCAAAAGATGCTCTCAGCTTCCACTTTCCAGCTATTCAGTAGTTGTAAGGGAATGGCCTCGCAGCTGTAGCTGTTGCCAGATAAGCTCCTCCTTAACGCACACAGCTTCAGGTGTTTGGTTTGCTGTGTTACCTATCAGACTTTCTTCATGTTTCTGCTGAGCTTAGCTGGCTGACAAGGTTTGGTTTTCTCTTGATTCTTAGTCTTCTAACAGTGTGGGTTTTCTCATTGCATGTATGAAGGACCATGTTAATGTATCTTAATATATGGCTTTAAAAAGTCAGAAATTATACAAAACAGTTCATGAATAGCTGATGCTCAAGTAAGTCCTTTTTTTTTTTTTTTAAATGTGAGATCTTGTACTCGTCACAACTTGCTACAAGAAATGTTACCTGTGAACAAGTAAATGACCAAAGTGCAGATCATTGGGCACCGTTCACCAGAGTAGAAAGCTATGGAATACCTCTCAAAAAGAAATGACCAGTATATTTTTGGTCTTGGAAGAACTGTGGTTACCTTAAGTTTTTTTTTTTTAATTAAATAACATAGGGATATATTGATTTTGTGACTCTATTCTCTCAAGTTTTTCTTAATGCAATTTTACCTTTATATGTGTTTGTCAAATCTCTCTTTTTTCCCAGGACAAATAGTTCATATTTTTTATTACACAGAATTATGTTAAAATGTAAAAATTATTTTAAATAATTACATGACACCTAATTTGCCTCCTTCAACAATGAAAATATTTCCATTTCTAGCTAACAGCAACAATAAAAAATTGTTTATTTTGTTGGGAACAGCTTTACTAACATCATGCTAATTGATGCTTAATCCAGCTTCTTTTGAAGTATTTCTGCTAAAGACATTTGGAATGGACTCTGAAATACTGGTTCATACAGAGGAAGGTAGTTATTTTGACTTTTTTTCTTACGGTTTATTGGACAGCCCTTTGGCTGTAGGCTGAAAAAAGTTGGTGTTCTTCAAAGAGCAGTTTCTCTTTTTTAAAATCTGCAGTCAGAGAAACACGGCTTTCATTGTGCTTTCTCCTATCTGAGTCATGTTCTCAATGGCTGATTGATCAACACTTTGTCAAGCCTGGACACGGTAAACTACAAAAGCAACATGATGAATGGAATTTAAAATGTGTTTCAAAATAGAGCTCCTTCTTTATGATCTAAATGAAGGAAAATATTCCACCAGAACCTCGGATCCAAAATAAAACTGCCAAGTTAAACATGACAAAGTTAATTTAAGATTGTATTCTGACTGCCATGTAGACATTGAAGAGAGAAGTCAAACAGTACAAGACAGATCAACAAGTGGACTAAGCAATGTTACCTTTGGATCTCATAATTACTCAAGCATCTTGAAAAATCAAAAGAAAAGTGACTGTATCTGACCACATTCCTGGACTAAACTGTCCCTCCTGTCTCTCCTTCTATCATGTACCTGTAGTCCAGATCTCTGTGGATAGTGTCCAGAAGGAAGGTGGGAGTTCTGCCTCCTTGAATGTGAGGTTTTTTATTACTGTGATTTCCTCATATATTTAGTCTTCTGGTTTAATTAAATTTTTCTTAATTTTTAAAGAAATGGTACCTGGAGGTATCACAATACTCTTCTTCCTTTAGATTCCTTTCTTTTTCTCCCAGCTACTAACCTCATGTCTCATATTGCATCACAAGGTGACGCCTGCATTTGCCTTCAGTCCCATGTATATTCTTGCAGTTTTGGACTACCATTTTTCTGGGATAATTCCTTTCCCAAACAGCTGGGCAGCATGATCTTGACTAAGTGCTTAAACACAATAGCACAGTAAATAACGATCAATGAACAGCTTTTTAAAATCTATAATAGCAAAGCTGGATTTTCGTGTGACAGTTGCCTGAAACAGGGATGACAGTAATTTACGAAGTTACTATCAGGCAGCTGCCAGTAAGTAGTAGCCTGATAGTAACACCTTGTGATCAAGGTCCCCAGGAGTGACAGTTTCAAAGGTACCTGTGGCAGAATCTCAATGGCTTTTTAAAAAAATCCTTCTTCTGGTTGTTGAATGTTGGTACCCTAGTACTGAGACACGTGCTTCTAGTCATCCAACACGTACAACTTAGACGTGCTCATTGTTAGATTATGTGATTATTTACGTGGTTATGTGTTGGTCCTCAGCCTGACTGGGCAGCCTGGTGTGCTGCTGGAATGGTGGAGAGCCCCAAGAACCCTGTGAGAGACCCTGCTCCATCTCCCCTGGGCTGCTCCAGGGAGCAGCTGGACCTGCTGGAGGGATCCATATTGTGTATGTATACAGATATGTTTCTCACTAAGGGACCTCATCCTGACTAGCCAGCAAGGGCACAAGACAAGGCTGCTGATGGAGCTTGTGTTTGTGTGAGGGCTGAGCGTGCCTGTGTGTGTGGCTGGCCCTGCCCTCACGCTGGCTGTGCCGGGGCACACGGGGTGGTGTCACCCTGACCTCCATCAGGCTCCATTGGTTTTCTCTTGATTCTTAGTCTTCTAACAGTGTGGGTTTTCTCATTGCATGTATGAAAGACCATGTTAATGTATCTTAATATATGGCTTAAAAAAGTCAGAAATTACACAAAACAGTTCATGAATAGCTGAACCCCAAAGTTTCATAAATCCTTTGCACATGAATAGCTTGGTGTTGACAGGGAAAGTGACACAATACAGCAATTCCAAGATATTTCCAATGTCTTCACAATAACACATCTGAAAGCTTAAAAAGCAAATAATGCCTATTTATGCATTTTATTAGGAGTTTTAGATTGCATGCATAAAGTTACTGGAAGTATGCTCTTGTAGTTTGATTAATACTATCTTTTTTAATAAATGGGGTGAATGAATGGTGATTGGTTTTTTTCAGTGTATTCTCACAGGAGGCTTGTCAGAGTTTGCATAGGCTAACTTAACTTTCCTGTATCCCAAGAAAATACGTGCAAGAAAATCCTTTGATAAAGTTGAAATGCACATTATTTTGTTTGGTGGATACTGTTGCCCCCTGGAGGCCATTTCTCAGTTATCACAATATTAGATTGAAAACTAAATTAAAACTTAGAAATGTTTGCTATTATAAACAAAATATTCCCTTTAGCAATTATAAATATTGTGACTTTAATTAAAAGGGTTTATGAGCTAATCAGAGAAATAACTGATTTCTTACTATGCTAATTATTTTTCTACATTTGCTGTTTAGATTTGCAAATTGCTAGAGAATAAAATTTAATTGGTTTTTAAGGGAGATGAATATTTAATTTGAATACAGTACTTGGGAAAAATAAGGGTTTTGTGAATATGTGTGTGTTTTTAAACAGTGTAGATAATCAGCCTAGGGAGTGTGAATGTCTCCACATGCACTGTAGACAGGTTTGTTTGCAATGCCCGGAGAAGTTGCTCGTATTGCTCGTATTGCTCACAGAAGTGTGTAAGAAAGGGCAGTGCAAGGCTGTGAGTAAAGGCAGCACTGGGCCTCGCTCAGGCTTTGTGGGTGCTGCATTGCACCTGGTTGGAAACAGTGCTCAAGTCGGAGGCAGCTTACGGAGCTCAGAACTTTGTGTGGCCAGTGACAGCAAGGCTTCAGCAAATGGCCAGGTAGGCAGCAACTCAAACCTTACATCCATCTCCTTCTCTGCTGCATGGCCTCCTGGAAAGGGAGCCCTGCTGGGCTTTGTTCCGGAGGTGCACAGAGCGGCCTTCTGAAGCAGAAACAATATCTCAGCGTTTGTGTGAAACGTGCATCCTCTTTTCCCTTCATTTCTGGGTCTGCTAGAGTCTTTGGGCTTTTTACAGCAGTTTGGTGCATGGCTATCTGCAACTGACATTCAGCCTAGACAGCAATGAATGTCAGTCACTGGCCATTGGAGTAAAATCTGAGCTACTGACCCAATTGCATTGTTAATAATTAATTGGACTGCTCATGCAGAAAGATTTTATTTTATGTGACTACAAGCCTACTTCTAAATATTTAGTTCTTACTGGCATTTCTAAACATTGTCACTAATGGTGTGAATTAAGTGTGAAGTTATATATGTTAAATTGTTTAGCTTTTGTAATTATTGCCTTGCCTATGCTTGTAATAGACTTTTTTCTTCAGAGAGGATGTACCACTAAGCTGGTACTCTGATTTCTGCTGCCTCCCCAGCCCTGTGCAGCGCTGGAGTTAGTTTTGCTATTCTACACCAGGCTTCCTGCCCTGGTGAGCACCAGCATTTCAGGACATAGCCAGGCTGGCAAAGAAATAACCCCATACTAGTGCAAAGAGTATCAGGTCTAAAAAGGGAGCAGAATAAGGGCAGTGCTGGGAACTGCTTCTCCTACATATTGTCTAAGCCCAGTGAGGCTGATGTATGTGGTGGTTAATGAGCCATACTCCAGGACAGACTCCCTGTTGTAGACCCCTTCTTGGTATTTGGCTGTTGCTTTCCATCCTCACATCAATCCCATGCTGCAGGAAGTCTGGCAGCTTTCTGAACAGGCATATGGAGAGCATTTGTTTCTCCTTGCGAACTCTTTGTCTGAAGGCTGTGAGTGTCCCTCCTTCTCCTGCTCTTTCTTTTCTTCCTCTCCTCACCACGGGTTCAGTACTTCCCTTTATGCAAAATGTAATCTGGTCTGTTGCACTGAGCTTCATTAGCACTTCATCTAAGCTGAGTTATGGCCTTTAAAAGTGCTGAAAATCGAAGAAAGCGGCAACAACTGGGCTTGAACTGGTTATTTTCTGCCAGTAATATCAGTACCACATCCAGTAGGTTCAAGTATTATAATATAGCAGGGTAGTATCAGTTCAAATTATTACTGTTTTTTCTGAGTACACTTGTGAATAAAGGGTTCCCATAATATGAGATGCCAGGAATTTGTAGTCGAAGCTCTCTTGATATGCTCCCTAACCAATTAAAATAATTAAATTTTCTGCTGGTGGAAATGTTCAGCCCATGACGTAGCTCAGCAGTGGTGATAAACTGAAAAATATTTAAATTTTGAGGATGATCACCACGTACATATACTTCCACCTTGTTTTTACATATCTTTTGAATATATCACGTTTAAACACTTATATGTGAACCAACATTAACAGTGTATTTTGGTTCCTTCCAAAATTCTAGCTTTAGAAATTAAGACATGCACAGCCAGAAAAGCATTGAGGATGCTCATTACAGTGAATGGAAAAGTCTTTACTCTCCTGCCTCTCTACAGATTCCCTCTGTTTCTTCCTAAGGGCTCTCCGCCTGCTTCTACATACTAAATCCTCCAGCCAGAATCCTTATTATGTTGCTTTCAGAAGATAGACATAAACATAAACACAAACATAATTCTTTTAATTCTCCCCGGCTCCTGAATGACCCTAGATGTCAAATAAATGAGGTTACCCCACAGCTGCCTCCTGCACTCCTACTGCAGAGGTGCTGGCCCAGCCTGGGCAGATGGGGATCCTGGCTGAGGCCACAGCCTGAGGGATCTGAGCAGCCACTTTCCAGACTGAGGCAGAGAAGAGCATCAGAGAAGGATGTAACATGGAAGGAAGGAGAGGACTTCAGAGACTTGGACTCTGTAAACAAGCCAGTTCAGAGGCAGGTAAAGGTCTCTTTAGAGAACATCTGGAACAGACCTGCCAAAATTGTCAGAATAGGTCTGATTGATATATCTTAGATTGGGGTGCAAAGGGGCTTTTAAGGTGTGTATGAGATTAAGTTTCACCAGGTTGTAAATGGATGAAATATCCATTTGCTATCCTTTTGAAAGGGAAAAATAAAAATCTATGCATTCAAAGGCAGGAGGCTTAAAATGATGAGGAAATGTTTTGGTTTCATCTGGGATAAAGTTAATTTTCTTCTTTGTACCCGTGGGTTGAATTAATTATGACAATAATGTTGATAACACACTTACGTTTTGGTTGTTGCTAAGTAGTGCTAACCCTAAGTCAAGGACAGCTGTCCTGAACTGGTAGAATGTCATGCCCGGTGAATAAACTGGGGAGAATTGGCTGGGAGCTGCTGATCTCTGCTGCAAGATGGGCTGGGCATCAGTCAGCAGGTGGTGAGCAACTGAGTTGTACATCACTTGCCTTTCTTGGGTTTTATTTCTCTCTCTGTTTTTGTTGACTCCCTTTTAATTACAGTTAGTATTATATTTATGTTATTTTTATATTTTATTTCAAGTATTAAACTGTTCTTTAGTAAACCCACCTCCACATCCCCACTGGTGCTTAGGGTACAGTAAGTGAGTGGTAGTGTGGTACTTAGTTGCCTGCTGGGGCTAAAACATGGCAGGGAAAAATAATTTTTGCTTTCAAAATGTCTTTTTTAACCTTGGTACACTTGAGACTTGGTCATGACATCTCTTGAGAAATAAAGACTGCATACGAAATGAGGCCTCTTGGGAAAATGAAAGGGCTCAGGTCTAGGACTGAAGCTGAAGGAGGGTGACCAAGGTCAAGGCAGATCAACAGCACCATCTGCAAGATGATTCCTGCTCTGCTTCTGTTCCAGTGAATGTGAACAGAGAGCCTTTACCATAATATTTAACACACAGGGAGTGCTTTCCCAGGAAGGTCTTTGAGAAACCTGAACAGCCATTATGGGCAGGCTGAGGTGTAGAGGAAAAATGAGGTGTCTCCCCACAAGGCAAGCACGGTCTCAGAGATAAATAATCCTGATGTGCTGACTTCTGCTCTGTGTTCGTTCTGTTGGTTAAAAAGCTGGGGAGGGGGAAGGTAGAGCTTAAGGTCTTACTGCTTCGGATAAGAGAGGAAGTTAAAATATCCAACACTGTTTGAAATATGCCTCTTTTTCCTGTTAAAACCTCCAGTTTTAGGAACAGGGCTTTAACGGTCACCAAAAGGAAGGTTTAGGCTAACCATGGTAGCACAGACAGCTAATCCCATCTTCTGTTTCTGCTCTGACCACAAAATGCAAACCCTGAAAGGTTTGTAGGAAACGATGAGCTGCCCTGCCTGCATGCTGGGTGGTATTTACAGCTGCACAAGTATGAATAAAGCGTGCCCCAGGGGGGCGTTAATTGCCGTCGGTTCTGAATACCACGGCAGGAAGGAGAACTAAAACCAGAATGCGGCTTCTTTTGTTGGTGATGGAGGGCAAGTACAGCCACAAGCTGAAGATTTGTGAGAGAAAGAGGTATTTGTAGTTAACAGCAAGGAGGAATTCTAAATTGGAGCAACTTTATGACAGCCACAGTAAAGCCCCAGGGCCATCAGTGCTGCCAGCATGGCCGGAGCTTGGCTTTGTCTGCCATGGCAAACAGGTGGATAAATAGAAGATGACACTGCTGCATGCGTGTGCATGAAGCAGCTGGCCAATTGGCAGGACTTCCAGCATTTTTCTCCCTACTGGAAGAGAAGTGGAAAAAACTCCAAAATCAAATAGACTTACAGACACAAAGAGGTGTAAGGCATTGTGATGCACCAATAGCTCCATCCTTAAGACCCCTGAAAATCAGTAGCTCAGGGTTCTTCTTTCTGGGCCTAACTTACTCAGCCCAAGCCTGTGCACAGCTGTTCTGGTCTTAGTCAGTGTGACTGACTAGGGGAGAAAAATACACAAGACCTTTGGAAGGTCCCTTCACATAAATTGCTTCCAGTGAATTATTTACAGTTTACATTAGCAGCCACACTCATCGTGATATCATTAAATTTTACAAGGCTGTGAATGAACAGCTGCATCTTACACAATATTTTTTCATCTTTGCATGTTAGACACTGTTTTTTTCAAGGCTGTTCCCTAGGCAAGTAAAATTATTTTTTCATTCAGCCACAGGGAAAGCTGCCATTACTTCCTTGAAAAATTGTACTGCTCTTCAGTGTGAAGTATTAACAACATTTCTTAAAAGCTAGTTTACTTTGGCCTTACAGGCAAGGTGTGTGTGGGGGAAATGCTCTCACAATAATTCAGCAAATGAGTTCATTTCAGAGTTCTGGTTACAGTTCACAGTGCTGATGACTCATGGCATAGAAATCTCCTGGTGAAACCTGTGTTGGAGAAAACTCCCTTGCCTTCATTGTCATGTTAACGTGGGAACTTAAGCAGCTGTTAGACCAAAGGCTCCAGGAGCTGCCTCTGCTTAGAGATTGGAGATGCTCTCAGCTTGGGCAAACAGCCTGCTGGGATCATGGTGTTGAAGTCGGTTTTGCTTACATGCCAGCTGACACAACTCCAGGAGAGTCAAAGGAGATCCAGTACCTGTGATCTGACTGGTTACAGGGCTTTCTATATATGGGGGCGGAGGTAGACAGGGTCGTCTGCAATGGACTTGAAAGGAGTCTATTCCATAGAGGCACCTGGCTGAATGTGAAGATCAGTGAAGACAAACTTAAAATCAGTTCATTCCTGTAATGCTAAGCGTGGAAATGTTAGCTTGAATCCATACATCTGTGTTCCAGTGACTGGATAAAGCTGGCATAGCAGATGTACCAGGAACAGCTGTGTAGCAGCCACACAGGGTATCTGCCAGACTCTTAACCTCTCCCAGATTTCAAACTAAGAGACAGGGCCTGGTGGTTCTTTCACATCTTGAAACACCTTCACAGCAGAAGGGATATGCCTGTACTTCCCCTCCCAATCCAGGCCCTCCTTCTTGAAGAGACCTGACATAAGGATTTCCAAACCAGAGGACAGATCAAAAATGCATCATTTGGGAGAGAGGATGGTGGACAGGGAGAGATGGACGAGTGACCTAGGCCACTGCTAGCTGGCTTTTCCCAAACTGTCTTGCACATTCATAATTTGTTTCTGACTTAAGGAACAGCATCCAAGTGTGATTTGTTAATTGACAAATGACAAGAGATTAGGTGGCTGCTCTTCTGATTCCTCTTCCTTATAAGCAAGGATTCCTGTACCCACTGCTGCTCAGCAGAAATAAACAATATTCCTTGGGACAAAATGTAGCTTTCCTCTAGCTCTCCACAACACTTGGCTCATGGCTGTTAATGCCATTAGTCAGAGATCTACAATTTAAGTGTCATAAAATATTAATTATGAGGCGCTCAATGTCTCTCCCCAGGTGTACCTGCTTAAGTCCTGAAGTCTGAAGTCCTGTCAGGCAGGAATTATGGGGACAGAAGGAGAAAGATGTTTTGTTTGTGCTGTGGAGGAGGTTAATTTGAAAACTTCTCACATTATTGGTGGACTTAATTAATTTGATTACTTTAGAAGAGAGTCCTGATTACACCTGGAAAAGAAAAGCCCAGTAGCAAATTATGGGTAATTTGATACAAGACCACTCAAGTCTATGGTTACATGGCAACTGCATGTTTTGCTGCCTTTTGAGTAAGAGTGGTGACTAAGACCTGGGCAGAGGGAGTGGCACAGAATATCCATGGATCAGAAATTGCCTTGTTCTGGTTTCCTGGGAGAAAGTCCTGATGATTTCAGCGAGTAAGAGAGTGTTGCCATGGAGGGAGACTCACTGGTTGTTCCCTATTTTTACTAAGCAAGTTATGTCTGGAAATCACCTTTCCAATGATACTATTTATCAAACCTTAGCTACTTGCCCTGTGTTTAAACTCTATTACACAGTATTAATAAGCTTCTTTCTTTATTCTCTCTGTGAGTTTATAAATAACTAGATTTTCTCAGAGATGTTATGCACGTAAACTTAAAGCAGCTCTAAGTTTCTGTGATTTTCAGCCACCCTTCTACACCTGTCCTTTGTGAAGATGTAGTTCAAAAGCCAATTTCCTGCCTGTGGCTGGGCTGGTGATACGTGGGATTTCATTAGTAAGGCAGACAGATACAAGCTGATGCCTTGGTTGAATCAGCTATTGGAGCTGGGGGTTACAGAAAATCCTTAGGGATGTCTGAACAGGCACATTGGGGAAACAACCAAAAAAAAGAGCAATATAAAGTTTGTATCTTTAAAATTTCTCAGAGCTGTGGTACTTGTCCCAGAGGTTAGCCTGGCTTTGGAACTACTGTCTGAATGTAAGGAGAAGCTCTCTTGAGCTAAACACACGCCTTTTATTTTGCAGCATCTACTTCCTCATTACACATTTACTAAACCTTGCATGTTAATGTGATAAATACACTGTTAGACCTGGCTTGCCTCATGCCTGCTGCTATGAGGTCCTGGGAGGCTGGCACAGCTTCCCAAAGGTTCACCAATGCTGGGAAGTCCCCCTGAGGTTTTTGTGGCATTTCTTCCCTTAGCTGCCAGTCCCAGTCTGGGTTCTGGCAGCACAGGGTGGGGGAGCAGGGCTTTCTGGGCATGGGCTGCCCCATGCCACTGCGACATGCAGCAGGGCATGACCACAAGGACTGGGATGCTCCGTGGAACTGGGAGGTTGTATGTGAGTATCTGGATGCCTTGAGTTCTGTACTCAAGGGGGTTCTGTACAGGGGTTCTGTAGTGAAATGAAGGAAAAATGAAACCTCTTCTAGGACTTCTGTTAATACAACAGGGAAATTTTTTTGTATAAAGTATTTCCTTTCGGCTGTGCTGGCAATTATTGGCTTTTTGCCAAATTGATCTTGCATCTAGAGCTTTTGCCATTGTAAGTGTGTCAGGCAGGGAATGAAAAAGAAATCAAAGCTGCACTGACAGTACCTTTCAATGCTGATGAGGAATCACACTCAGAGATGGGAGGTGAGTAAGTGACTCGCGGCCACATTCTGCTCCAGCTACGCTGAGACAATATGCTGAAGAACAATATAGTGGAGCAGTTTGCTTAGGAAAGTCTCTCAGGGCTGTGAGATTTTGGATATGTGCCCCTATTCTTCTGGAAAGTAATAGCATTAAGTCATGGAGAAGAGAAAGCAAGACACATGCTCTTCTGAAAAAATGGCCTATTTAGTGTCTGGTTTTCTTTCTCTCAGGCCAGGGAAAATATTGTGCAATACAGGTGATGGATGTGTTGCATTTACAATATCAAAAGATGAAAAGTCAGTTCTTGCAAAACTTAAACTCAGTTGAGTAAGAGAACAGACTTGACATTGCACATGATCTGATCATGAGCGGTAAGTTGTACATATACTTCCATGTTTCTATAGATCAGGGATTTGAAGCAGATTGTATCAAACTTTCAAACTGCTAGTAGAGTTAGGCAGTGTGAGACAATTTTTGTCAGGAAGCTTTGGCAAGCAGAGTCTCTAACTGCTCTGGGCCTTGCAGCATCAACCTGAGTGTGACGTGCAGAATTTTGATCTACAAAATTTGAAGTGTTCAGGTTTGCAAATGGACTGGCAGTCTTATCTTGCAGTCTTATCTCTATGCCATAGTTTAAATCTTGTGAGTAGGATCTCAATAAAAGACAAATGTCAAGTCTTTGTACAAGCATTTTTAGTCTTTGTTGGATATGCAATGTAAGTACTGAAGTCTGAAGACATTCTGCCCACTTCAAACTATCAAACCCGTTCCTGTGTCAAAACTTACATCACATTGAATATTTACTTGCTATAACTGTACCATATAAATTGTAGTAATGACACTTTAAATATATTCCTTTCAATGCAGAACTAACATGACTGTAAGGCATAGGTTGGTTTTCTTTTTTTTTAATTCAGTTGCTAAAGATCTAGTTGTTCTGTACCTGCTAGCAGTACTGAAATGTTTATAATCATGCCAAGCTGAACAGCCATAAGATGTTCAGGAACACATCCAAAAAGAGCTGAGACCAGCCTGCATATTTAGTGGAGAGTAGTTCTGTAAACAGAAAAGGAAATCAAGCATGCAGATGTTTGGGAACAAGTTTCTTCATTTATGGAACTCATTGGTGCCCACTGTAAGCTTGTGAAGCTATGACAGTTCATTCCCTGCAGCAGATCTGCATTTTGGCTTCTGCAAATGTGACTTTGTACAGATAATGTGGCACAAGCTGAATGTGGCCATCCACAGTGATTAATGTCCTCCCATGAGAATAGGACACCACTGTCAAAACCATAACTTTTGCAAAGTTACTGTCTGCTGCACAGGAACTGGTTTCTTTCTGGCAGTGCAATACAGTGATGCTACAGCCTGCACTCAGACTCTATTTCTTACCAGTTTCTTCTTAAAAGCTCTCAAATTACATCAGTGGCAAAACTCCTGTTGCCTGAGAGGAACTATCTGGCCAAACCAGAATACATCTAAAAACTTCAGCATATATAATTACAGATAAGAATGTGAAATCACCTTTTGAGGTGTTGGCATTGAAGACCCCTGCACACCTCTAGGTCTTACTGATCCAGACCTCTAAGAGGAACACTATTAAATAGGTTCAGGAAAGATTACAGTACTCATCTTCACATCTTTATATGGATTTGCTCTTTCTAATCGGTTTCCTGGGGCAGATGATTTTGCCAGCATGTGGAAGTGAATTTGGCCCTAAAAGAAAAATAAAAGAGAAAAATCCATAGTTGTAAACCAGAGCTACTTACAACGAACTTGTAAAGGAAAACTGTTTGCTATGCCTTGTTCAAAACACAGTGTAATTTCTCTAAATTGATTTCTACTCATTTCCTTGTCCCTGTTGGTTATGACATGCAGGAACAGAATCAAAGTAAGGGATGAAAGACTTAGGCAGGGCATTAAAGCAGAGATGGTGAAGTGCTGGGACAGATTGCCTGGAGAGTCTGTGGAATCCCCATTACTGGTGTTCGATGTTTTTCTTATCTTGTCTAAAATAAAACAAGCATTTGTAGAGAATGACAGAGACAGTGATTTTGTCCTAAGAAAAAGAGTGGATGGCTTCTTGAAATCTCTTCCAGAGTCTTGCCATCCTCCCCTCTGTTTTCCCTGTCATTTACATTTCCTTGGGGTTTCTGCCTGCCCCCTCCTATTTTCTTAACTGTGTATTATGGAGGTCTCGGATATAATTGTTGAATATTTGAGTGTAACAAGCTGGTTTTCATTTTCTTTGATTTTCCAACTACATTTTGGTTGTTACATATCTGAAATAGCATATGACCTTGTTAAACTGCAGTTCAGTAAACCATAGTTTGGAGCGAAGGATGCAGATTTGGATTTGGAGTTCAACAAAGAACAAACCAATCTCATGCCACTGTCCTGCCAAGGAAAAATGTGGTATGTTTGAGGTGAGGGTCCTCAGAAGCTGCTCAGAGACCAGTGAGCCATCTCCTCTGCCACAAAGTATATGGGTTGGATCCTAGGGAGGGTACTAACCATGGGATCATCTGGGTGGTCTTCATGCCTCAGCCTGGCTGATTCACAGACTATGCAAATCCTCACTCGGCAGATGAGCAAGTGGAAAAATGGAAAACTACTTCTTTTCATGGTAGGTAAACAACATATTTCACTCTGCCCTTCAATCAAGCCGCTTGAAGCCAAGTGGTTGAGTCATGAAGCCAAAGGAACAACTCTCTTCTCCCGTGATGTTGAAAAGCTAAATCACATTCTCCAAAAACAGTTTTGCGTGGACACATTGGCATGCCCTTTCTTGAGGAATTTCACAAAATGTCCAGAGTAGAATTTGAAGGTTTTTCTCTCTTTAATGCACATATACATACATATATAGGAATATGTCTATGGCTAAGTAAGCCTAGGCCAGCCCTGGGTGCTGCATCTCTTAAACAGATAATCCCCTGACTTCATTTTGAGTATGTGTCACAGATAAAGCAAAAAAGCCTCAGGAGGACTTAAAAATCTTGACTGCACACTACCTTCTCAAAGCCTCAAACAGCATTACCACTGAGTACAAAACATCTGTGTGTTTTATCTCACTGCAAGCACAAGTGACAAGTACCATTTCTTCATGAAGCAGAGCAATTAGATTGTGACAAGGTTTTCCTTCTCTCATCAAAAGTATGGTGAGTCAATCTGAAAAACCATCTACTGCTTCCTTGCCCACCCTTTGTGCTTGGATGCTGACAGAATACTGGTTTAAGAGTATGGATACCTGGGTTTCAGTCAGTGGCCCTAAGTGTTGGATTTCACATCACAGAATCGATCTTAAGAATCAGCTATGTAAATAATGTAATGGTTAAAGTGAAGAAAAAGAAAAAGAAGTACATTGAGGCTATTACTGGATATTTGTATTGTGTTGACATGAAGGAAACAGAGCCTGAAATTGGCACTTGAATGATTGTATTTGGGAAAATGAGTGTGAATGTGTGCGTGTGTGGGCAGGGCATTTTTCTGTTAATACAGATCAGGACTCCCCTACAATTAGAGGCTGCAGATCATGAGGTCCTGCCATAACCATGCTTTCACTTTGTCTCCTCACTCAAAAATAGGATTTGGGGAAGCAGAGAGACATGTGGTGGATGTTGCAGGTTTTTGGTTTTTGCAAAAGCTGTACCTGACATAGTAACACTGTGCATGATTGACATCAGTTTAAAGCAAGCTGGTTTGTTGGGTTTTTGTGCCCTTAACAAAACCTGAGAAGCAGTCCAGAGCTGTGGCTTCAGCAACCAGCAGTGTGAGGCTGGCTGAGCTGTGTACAAAGGGTGTTTGGTTTCCAGCAGATGTCTCAGATACCAAGCCATTAGATCCCACCACAAAATAGTTGTGTAAAATGTTTATGCATTGGCCGGACTGTTCCCCTTCACTGAGTGTGTTGAAATATCTCAGTTGGGCTGTGGCTTCTGTCCAGCATGCCTTCCCCCTCCATGGGATGGCGAGGTTCCTCTGTGTGGGAATGAAAAAGGGAAGAGATATGTGGGAGTTTTCCCTTCATTTTTACAGTTGTGCTTTTAAAAACGGACATGCATTTTCCTAGCAGGATGCTGGCAACTAGGTTTGCCACCAGGAGGGGTGGGGGAAGGAAAACAGTATGGCCTAAGGCTTCTGACTACTTTTAGGGGTGTTGTTTGGCTTCAGGAAAAAAAGGACCGACAGCCTAACCAACAGCTGATGCCAACTGGCAGAGACCAGTGATGGCAGCACTGGGAAGCTGATTTACACTGTCTGGGCATCTGGCCCTGCAGAAGAAGAGTGTTTTGCACTGCAGAATATGAGATAATTTGTAGCCTGCACACTCAAGAGCATTTCTAGTGTGAAGACTGCTGTTGGTCATTCTTCTCTTTTCGGTGTCGTGTGCTTCCCAGCTGTGGCCTTTCCTAGCCTTGCTGGGGCAGAGCTGTGCTTTGCAGAATTTGAAGATGGTGACCGCTACTGACCACCACATACACATATTTTTCAGCTAATCTCACTATAAAAATCATGCCACAAATTCTCCCAGTTTCATTCAAATCAGTGAAATCATGCAAAACTGCTGCTTTTGAAAACCAAATGTTCTTAGGCTAAAGATGCCATGTGTTTTGTTTAGGGGGTTTCAAACCTGGCTGAAATCTGTCTCTGGTGTCTTTGTAGATTATTGCTTTATGGGATGTGTACTGTCAAACTGAGCTGTGAAAATGGGCCAGGCATCACACCCAGAGAAGCAATAACCCGGCACCCTCATCAGCAAAGTGATGGCATCACTTGTGCCTCTGCATGTGACAAAACCTGTGTTGCCTGATTCGCAGGCAGACTGAACTTCCCCTTGGGAAGTTCAAATGTGTTGCAGCCACATGTGCACCTGGCTTTTACAACCTTCACAGCCTACACGAGGCAGTATTTTATGGTGTGCTAACAGTTTGTTTGTTTATTTCTTTTAGAAGAATCTTTAACCACATCAGATTTTTACATTTTCTAAGAGAAGGACTGTAGGACACGAATGAGAGTATGCGCAATGGGAGAACAAAGTAATAGGGTAACAGAGTAGTAGAGTCGTTTAGGTCAGAAAAGACCTTTGAGATTATTGAGTAAAACCATTAACCTATCACTGCCAAGTCCACTACCCAGACCATGTTCCTAAGAACCATGTCTTTTAAATACCTCCAGGGAGGGTAGCTCAACCACTTCCCTGAGAAGCCTGTTCCAGTGCTTGACAACCTGTCTGCTGAAGACATTTTTACTAATATCCAATCTAAACTTCCCCCAGTGCAAATAGAGGCCATTTCCTCTTGCCCTGTCTCATCACCTGGGAGAAGAAACTGACACACACCTCACTACACCGTCCTTTCAGTCAGTTTTAGAAAGTGATAAAGTCACCCCTGAGCCTCTTTTTCTCCAGGCTAAACAACCTCAGCTCCCTCAGCTGCTCCTCACAGGACTTGAGTTCCAGACCCTTCACTGCCTCTGTTGCCCTTCTCTGCTCCAGCAACTCAATGTCTTTCTTGAAATGAGGCATCCAGAACACGGGATTTGAGCTGCAGCCTCACCAACGCTGAGTACAGGGGGACAATCACTGCCCTGGTGCTGCTGGCCACACTGTCGCTGATACAGGACAGGTGTCATTGGCCTTCTTGGCCACCTGGGCACAGCTGGATCCTGTTCAGTCTCTTTAGACCAGCACCCCCACATCCTTTTCCACTGGGCAGCTTTCCAGCCACTCTGCCTGAAGTCTGTGGCACTGCCTGGGGTCATTGTGACTCAGGTGCAGGACATGGCACTTGGCCTTGTTGAACCTTGTGCCATTGGCCTTGGCCCATTGATCCAGCCTGTCCTGATCCTTTTGCAGATGCTTTCTACCCTCCAACAGATCAACGTTCCCAATCCAACTCGGTGTCGTCTGAGAACTTACTGAGGGTGATCCCCTCACCCAGGTCAGGACTAGCCCTGATACTGAGCCCTGGGGAACTGCACTAATGACCATATATCAGCTGGATGTAACTCCACTCACCAGTCTCTGGCTCAGGCCATCCAGTTCCTAACTCACCAAAGAGACCAGCTGCCCAAGTCATGGGAAGCCAGTTTCTCCAGGATAATATCTGGAAAATGGTGTAAAATGATTAGCTAAGGTCCATGTGGACAACACCCACAGTCTTTCCATCAGCCACTAGGTAGGTCACTCTGTCACAGAAGGAGATCATGTTGGTCAATGAGGATTTGCCTTTCCTAAATCCATCCTGGCTGGGTCTCATCACCTGGTTGTCCTCTACTTTTTGCATGATGACACTCAAAATTATCTGTATCATGGCCTTCCCTGGCACTGAGATCAGGCTGAGAAGCCTATTGTTCCCTGGGTGCCCCTTCCCGCATTTCTTATAGATGGGCGTCACATTTTCTCATCTCCAGTTACCTGGGACCTTGGTTAACCAGGACTGATGGTAAGTGATTGACAGTGGCTCAGTGAAAGCTTCACAAGCTCCTCCACTATCTTTTGGTGGATTCCATCTGGTCCCACAGACTTGTGTATGAAAATCATGCAGCAGGTTGCTGACCACTGCTCTTTGGATTATGGAGCTTCGTTCTTCTCCCCATCCCTTTCTTCCTGCTCAGAGGGTTGGGTACTTGGAGCACAACTGGCCTTTCTACTAAATACTGAGGCAAAGAAGGCATTAAGCATCGCAGTCTTTTCCACATCCTTAGTCTCTCTGGTTCTGCCCTGCATCCACTAGAGGATGGAGATTCTCCTTAGCCCTCCTTGTGTTGCTGATGAATTTATAGAAACAATTTTCATTGTCTTTTACATCTGCAACCATATTAAATTCTAGTTGGCCTTTGGCTCTTCTAATTTTCTTCCTGCAATATCTCACTAGGTCTGCAAAACAAGAAAACTAAACTGACAGTACAAAACCAACCACATATGTTCAGAAGAAAAATTCATCCACTCACATGTCCTGTCTCTGACATACGCTTAGACCAGAAAAAACACACGCTCCTAGAGCATTCTAGCTACCAGTCAGACTCAGAGACTTGCCATGCTGGAGGTTGTTGCCTCTCTCTTCAACAGCTCTTTTAAGGACCTTCCATCCCTGGCTTTCCTAAATGGATTTCTGAAACTTTTTATAATTCTGTTACACAAAGTGTCTTGTGGTGGTGAGTTTCTCCATTTCATGAAATGAGGACAGAGTGAGGGGCTGTCATTCCTCAGCCTGCTGCAAGCGCATGCAAGCACAGAGAGCACAGGGAACCCCACTGGACATCAGCACCAAGCACTGATGTGAAAATCAGAGATGTGGTAGAGTGGGATTTGTCTTGTGCCATGGAGCAGCAACACTTACTACTAAATAAATGTTCTTGCTAGCTTCCTTCCAGGTTAGAATGGCACAGAGGGCTGGTGCCAGGTCCTGGTCCTAGGTAAGATCCTGACTTCTAGGATATCAGTAATATTGATCAGTTTTAGTCCAGCAGTACCTACAGGCCTTGGATCTGATCTGCATTGGTCAAATGCAGCAAAAAGGCAGCTCAACTCACCAGAACTGGCTATTGGAGCACTTGAAAAAGAGCAAGCAGATTTCAGTGGGTGCTGTAGATAGCCCCTACCTTTCTTTAGCTCTCTCTATATTTGCTGCATGCCTGATTTGGTGCTAGACTGATCAGGTTTCAGGAACACCTGTTAGCCCAAAACCAGAGAAATGAGTACCAGTTGCTTTCTCAGCAATTTATGATGCCCTTTGAAGCACCCTCTGCCCTAGGATGAAGTATGGCACTTTGTCTGATGTATCTGCCAAATTCATGTCTGCTCCTGATATGCCCTGAAGGTGTTAGTTCAGTCAAAACTGAGACTCTTTTCTTGTCAGCACTAGACTCTCAGAAAGGCAACAGGCGTGTTTATCTGCATGCTAGCCAACACAGAGTTTCCCTGTGGAGAAGTTTAAAGGGGTGGGTACCCAGATCACTGTCTTTGCTCTTTGCCTTCTCTGGGAGGTTTCAAGTCTGAACCATTGTCTGGCAGTGAAGAAAACACAGCCTCTTCCTCTGCTAGCTGCAGGGTGTTCTGAAATAGGTTGGCAATTTCCCCACTAGTGATAAAAACATAACCCCTATTAACTCTTTTTTTTTTTTGTCAGTAGACCAGGATATGTCTGAACAACCACACACAGCTGATAGCTTACAAATACTTTTCTATGAGGATAGAAGCAATTTAGGAGTTTAAGCTCCAATAGATATCTAAAGGTGTATTTCTCACAAGCACCTGAAGTGTCATTGATACCCTTGCTTTTCGTATTAGTCTTAAAAGAGTTTCTCTCAAACCACCTGCAAATACTGTGACGCTGTAGAAAAAAAAGCATTAACAACTGTGTTTGTACAGTAAGTTTGTACACAAAGGATTTGTACCTTTTCAGGTTGACTTTCTGATCAGAGTTGAAGAACTGCCAGGCAGAAAAATCTTGTGGGAACAGGGTAGAAACGGCTCAAGTTGTTGAAACAAGCCAAAACAAGATCATTTATTCCTAGATAATTGCATCAAATCAGGTTTGACGTACATGCAATTGTGCCTGTGGAGGGAGATAATATAATGTAGCTAATATAGAATAGGAGCACAGACGTCATGAGCAAAATTAATTCCTAAAATAGCTTCAGTGGAATTGGTAGATATTACCCAGGCAATGAATATGACTCAACTTATCATATAGAAATGATATATGCCTTCAACCTTTTCAATACATATGAAAAAGACCTTTTTAATATGTTAGTAATCACTTTCAATAATGCTATTATTAAATGCTGTATTTCCTAAGGAGTTAGCTAGTGTGTTGTAAAAACAGTTCTCTTAGAATTTTTTTAAAGTCTTGGGAGAGGTGCAGCAAGGTGGCACACCTGCTTATGACTACAGAATTTTGAAGTGATACCATAGACCATAATATGTTCTGAATTAATTTGAGGGAGGATGGTTATCCTGCCAAAATCCCTACAACAAACAACAGCTTCAAAATACAGCTGCAGTGTCCCTAAAATTAAGTTTTGTGCTCTGACTGGAATACATTGCCTAGGCTTAACAGTGATTCTTGAAATAAAGTGCAAAACAACTAATTGTGTAAAACTGCTCAATCTAAGCCAACAAACTGCTTCACAGAGGTCAAGATTATGAGGTGCCTCTAGACCCTCAGAAGATTTCACACTGGTATTAGTGTCAGAGAAAAGCGAAGGAACGAAACATGTTAAGATCAATAAACAAGAGAGGAGGTTCATCAGAGCCCTCTTGTGGGAATGGTGCTTGGGGAGCAAATCTTCTTCATCTCTCTAGCTTAGGTCTGTTCCGGCCAGCACATTGATCCAAAAGGTACCCAAGAAGACAAGACAGTGGTGGCTGAAACTTGCTAAGACAATCGGCTTATGCTTCTGTTTATGTTTATGTACCTTGTTTAATCCACTTCCTCCTACAGACAGCTTGAGGAGCATATTGAAGTGAAACTAGGATAAAATCTGTATCTATAAAGAACTGCCCGAAGCTCTGAAGGGTAGTGATGACACAGGTCATACTCACCATTTGTCTGTACCAAGCACTGATCACGACCTTGCTTAGTGCCTCCATGAGCTGTCAGACCTGCAGTACAACTACTAGGCAGACCAGCAGCAACACTGAGAAATGAAAAATATCTAAGTACTCAGAATCTGAAGGGAGGATAGTGAAAATTGGTTATTTCACTTTTGCCTCAGCCCCCTCTAAACACATAAAGAGGGTAGAGTGCACATTTCTATTAAGGAAATAATAATGAATGAGAAGTGTGAAAGAAATGCAGTCTAATACTGCTTCGGGCAGCATTAGCTTCCCTCCACACTAGGCCTTCCTCCTTTCCAGCCTTGCTGTGGCTGAAGTGGCTGCAGTAGCTGCGGAGTGTCATGTGTTGGACAGCCAAGGAAGGCAGAGAGGGCCACCAGCAACCACAGGGGCAACTTGCCCTGACAGGCAGTTTTCCCACATGGTTCCTGGCACAGGTGCTGTGGGCTTTGGCACCTGTCCTCTGCCATCCATCCTGTCATTACTGGGGACACCTTGGCTCCTGCTCCCATCAGCACAGAGCCTTGCTGTGGCAGGACCACGCATTTCCCACTGCAACGACCACGAAATATCACCTAGCCTAGAAAAATTCCCGGGAGAAAGACATT
This sequence comes from Oreocharis arfaki, assembly GCA_013398015.1. Lineage (NCBI taxonomy): Eukaryota > Metazoa > Chordata > Aves > Passeriformes > Paramythiidae > Oreocharis > Oreocharis arfaki. The sequence continues at coordinate 241,439 of VZRR01012419.1, forward strand.
TTCATGTTCCACATCCACCCCTCCCCCGCCCCCCCCTGCACATATTTCCTGGACAGGTCAAAGAAGAAATCATCAACACTACCTCTTCTTGGCCTCTGAAAAGAGAGATGGGTGATTTTCACAGATGGAGGAGATGCTTTTTTGTAAATACTTATTTTTACTAGATGGATATTCTCAGTAAGATCAGAGGTTCAGCGCAGGGGTAAGGGTGGATAATTTTTTCATTCTTTTCTCTGGGCTCACTGAGTGGTCTGTGGCTCACCAGAGACCCCAGGACAGTGTCGAAACATAGTTTTCCATGTTTGTTTTCAAGTAAAGGGCAAGACCCTTGAGTTCGCTTGGGATGCATTGAGGCATAAAGAGTGTCACTTCAGTGCAGGGTTGGTAAATTTGTCTTAATTTCCTCCTTCGAACAACAGTTTAATCTATGTGTCCATAAAAGATTTCCTGATATGTATGTGTGCATGCCTGACAAATGTAAAAGATGCAGTAAAGAACTGAAGATATTGAAAAGAAATCCCATAAAACATTTTTACATGAAACAGCTGTTTGTCAGGTCTCTTTAGCTTTATGCTAATTTCTGACAAGAAGCTTCAAATTTTTCAGTGCAAGAATTTCGTTCTTTCAGCTGTTACATAAAACTTCCCTTTTAAGCCCAAGCATCGGTGTTGCTCCCTTTTCTCCTCTTTTCACATATATGTACATCAGACAGATTATACTCGTTCAGCAAGACAGCTAGGGTCACTGCCTTTCAAACTTGTGCTATGTAACACTTTCTCCTTGACTCTCATCTACAACAAAACTTTGTTCTTCATCTACTTGTAGACTGGGAAAAGGACAATTTGGCTGCAAAAAGACATGCCCTGGGATCAAACACAGTAGGGGAGAGGGGCTTGTGGAATGGGTGCAGCTCCACATCTGAGTTTCTATTCACCTTCATCTTCCATCATTTGGGGTTTTCCGGGTTTAGCAGTAATCCAAGCAGCTCATTTTGACAGATTTAGAGTGTTTCATATGTTAATTGGAATCTCACTGCTTTAATGTCTTCATTCAAACAGTTTCTCTGATCATGGCACTGAAAGGGAAGTCTTATGCTATACATAGCTTTATATAAAAAAAGGAAGTTTATATGATTATGGTAATAGTTCACAAAATCCGTCAGACAAAGAATTATTTAGAATTCATTTATTCATAACAGCAGAAGTTAATATTCTTGCCTACAAAAGATTTTCAGACATTAATCTTTTCTTCTGAATTTCTGCTATTTTTGCAGAGGTAGTTTGGATTGCTTCACCATTACCATAGCCCAAACTTCTTTTGGTCCTTTTTAGTCTTTTTTGGACCTTTTTAGTCTTTTCAGGTCCTTTTTAGTCTTTTCAAAATACTGTTTTTCCTTAAGTAAATAATACTGATTCCATTAAGATGGTATCAGAGCTGACTTCCAACTTTACTGTGGATTTATGTAAGTATTTGAACAGAACATTCAATTCTGTTCTCTGTTTTGCAGTTAAACATTTCAATGGTACAGAATAAATCACTTCCCTACAACTGAAGGTTTAGGATTTAAACAGCTTTACATATCCTTTCGTAGTTTGAGAATTTCTGTTAATGGTGCACACTTACTTTGGGAATAGGGGAATAACGTGTGCATTTCTGTTTATATATGTAATTTCTATTATTTCAGTAGGATAGTGATCTTCCTTTTTTTTTTTTTTTTTTTTTTTGTTTCNTTTTTTTTTTTTTTTTTTCCTGCTGATGATCTTCCTCTATTTTTTCAGCATCTCTCTTATTTAAGATGCTTCAAACCTCCCTAAATGTCATTTTGAACTGAGCTCATAAAAGGCTGGCAACAGCTTCAAATACTTAACTAGTTACTTGGGACCAAATTGTGTACTCCCTTAGTCTGACTTTGTTGAAAGCCATGCAGTTGAAAGCAGAAAAAATTTGGCATGTAGCCCTGAGAGAATTGAAGAGTGACAACCACAGGAACAGTAATTCAGATTAGTCTTTGTATTAAATTCACTGAAGCAATACATCTGGAATGTATTAAAACAATTTTGTTGTGTGATCTGTCAGTTCTGTGCTTATATTCTAGGGTCTTTAAAACCTTTTCCTCTAGGTTAAATGAATTTTGTGACTGCAAAGTGACAGATGACAGGAGATGCTTTTCCTTTCCATCTTTATGGGGGGAATCTGATGCATTTCATGTTAGGCCCAATGCCTTTTCATTATTTTACTGTGGAGTCAAAAAGACAGGGAAAATTGCTTGTAATCAAATTTGCAGATGACAACAGAAACAGAGATTTACTAGAGAAATGGGGAGTATAGAGAAGGCAGGAAATTTCAGATTCAGGTCTTGTTATTTGCCTTTTTCTTTATAAGGCATGTCGGCTGGTAAGCACCCCTGACCAGGGATGACTCTGTGTGTGTGTGTGTATGTGTATGTGCATGCACACAAAGACAGAAATAACACAGTTCTCTTTCTTGTTAAACTTTAGTGACCTCTGGTGAGGTTCTTGCTCACTCACTTTACCCAAAGTTCTTCAGTTGGAAGGGGGTTATGTCCTTCGGGTCAGAGAGAGGTTGGATTAGACCACCTGTTCAGGCCATTCAGATCTACAGATGTGTGCCCCTGTCAGCTCACCAGTTTTGGAAACTTGGCTGGTTTGAGCTGCTTTTCTTTGTGGCCTTGTTGAGTTTATGGCTGGGGAGCATTTCCTGGAGAGCTTTAAGGGAAGTGACCTTTTGGTTTACTCATTGTCACATGCAGACTGTGAGGAACAGAAACAAATAAGCATCATAGAACCAATTTAAAATGGTTTTGAGCTACAGGTCAAATGAAAAAAAAAAAAGACCTTGAAATTTATGGGCACTTAGCTATTCACTGTAAAAGACTTCTTTCTGTGTCCTTTAGCTTCACTTGGTCATCTAAAGGTAGGTATATGTTTTTCAATCTGAACGAAAAGTGAGGAAAAGCTCAGCTCAAAACCCACACTCTGCCACAGAAAAGAGACACCGTTCCAGAATATAACAAAAAACGCCCAACAGCAACACTTGCTCTGCATATCATCATTCCTGTGGTGACATCTAGAGCCTCATTTCTTCCCTTGCTTTCTTTACACAGAGAGGTAGACTGGCATTCCTGCTGGGAGAACCACAGAAGAGCCCATCTGAAATATGGGAAGAGGAAAAAGTTCATTAGGCTGACCAGCACCCATCTTAAAGACAGAAACTGGACAGCTACAAACCCTTCATCTGAGGTTTGCATCGGCATGCTCAGTGTCTGCCCCTGGCTCACCAGCAGGTAGTGGCACTGCGGAACAGCTGTGCTGCGTGGCTGTGCCAGGGCTGTTGCCACCTCAGTGGAACAGGATCCCAGATCCTGTTCCGCAGCAGGGGCAGAAGGTGGTACCAGGTGTTCTTTGCTGTTTCACCATTGTCTGGAGCATTTTCCCACTGAAGTCTCTCATGGCTGGCAGCTGTCCAGTGCTCTTCACACAACTTGCCAAGGGTCAAAGGAGTTTCTCTGGGTGGCAGAGGAATTGCTGACAAGTTATGGTCAGCCCAACGGGAACACAGAAGGCCATAGAGAAGTATGGGAGCAATGAGCATGCAGCAGGATCTGCAAGCTTTTATTCCTTGAAATGGGTAGATCTGGACCAAGTTCATATCCTGCTGCTGCGGGCTTGCTGCAACCAAGAGCAAGGCTGGAAGGTACTCGCCTGTTAATTAGTGGTGAGAATAAAATATTTCTGAAGTAAGGCATATTTATACGTGGTTGCATGTTGCTAAGCGCAGTTTAAGGAAAATAAATAAATCAACCAAAGGCGGCACATGAATTTAATCTTACATGGACATTGTTTTTATAAAACGAAGGGCCTTTTAAAAATTGTGCTCTATCACAATTTTGCCTCTACAAACATGGTACTACTCGCTAGGCTCCAAGGTGAGCCTTATTGGTGACCTGAATGTTCCAGATCCAGTTTCCAGCTACTTTAAATTTCTTAGTTTATGAGTAAAAGTGTGTTTCGCAGGTTTTTTTGCAAGTGATGAGTGTAGTGTCTGTCCCCTTTCCCGTCTCATCCCACCCTGCCTTTTGAAGTTACTGATTTCCTGGTGACCTCTAAAAAGTATGCAATAACATCACCTAGCCAGGACACAAGTATGCTGGCAGCAGGTCAGCTCCTTGGGTAAGAAGGAGCAAGGACTGGCTGCATTTAAGGGTTATAGGGATAAATGCTCCTTCCCTTTCAAGTACATGTCCCAGCTTGGATGACATTTTCAGTGTATGATGTTTATATTAGGTGAAGAGGGTACGGTATTTCGGGTTTTATTCTACAAATGCTTGTTAATGTGTAGTAATCAGCAGGTTTCTGCTGAGGCTTGGGGGCCAAGCAGTGAGACGTGCTGGCTTCATGGGCCTGGCAGCATACTGCCACCAAATAAGGCAGTTTTCAAGCAAAAGAGGTAGGTACCACCAGTCTCACAGCTGCCTCAGAGTCCAGCTTTGGTGTGGCATTAAATGTCTTCATTCCTTCTAGCTGCATTTCAAACACACTGGGACCTTTTCACTTTGGGGGAAAGAAAGACAGAGACTGTCCTCAACCCAAGCAAATGTTGAGTGTATTTCTTTGTTCAGGCCTTGGCTTCCTTGTAATTAAATGACTCATAAAATTGCTCACATACAGTTCTGCAAACAAACACAAGAATGTGTCATATTATTAAATCTTGTTGGGTTTTGGTGTTTGGTTAGGTTTTTGTTTTTGGTTTTTTGTTAAGTTTTTTTTTGTTGTTGTTTTATATAGCTGGCATGGAAAAAGCTGTGGGAGTTTTGGGAACAAACTGTGAGCTTTGTACTTGTGCTTGTATAGCAGGAGTTCTGGTTTGCATTAACTCGGGTACAATGTGACACTGGAGGGTGAATTTCTGAGACATGATTCAGTCTGTGCTTTTTCCTGTAATCTAGCTTGTGTAGTACTCCAGCATCAACAAGAACCACTGCTTGTTCTGCTTATTCCTTATAAGTAGAAACCACAAAAAGATGAGGAATGCCGTGCTCACTCTCTATGGCAGCTACAAAGTGGACAGACAAAAAGGAAGTCATAGCTGACTGAGGAGTTCAAAAATAGTACCTCATTGCTGCGTGCCCCTGGGGAAGCAGTAATACCAGCGAATAAAAAAATTTAAAATAGCCAAAGATATGCATGTATCTATGAGAGAGTCAACAACACATTAAAAAAAAAAAAAAAGGATAAAAAAGAAGAATTTTTGCTCTAGTGCATTAGACATCTGCAAAAAATGAGGTGGCTCCTGAGTGCAAGGTGTGGGTAGGGGTCCTGTTACACCAATGTGATCTGACAATAAATATCTCTACCATTTTCTATTTGCTGTCTTAAAGAGGCTATCTTGTCTAGAAAACCAGACGTGCTGGGAGGAGGTTGGGAACCTTCCACATGGTGGTGGCTGAACTATATTGTGCATTGCTTCTCTGAATTGTCCTTTGGTTGCCAGAGGGTGCATGAGGGCTTTGGGAGAGGGCTGTCTGCTGGTGCTCCTGTTTAACTTGAACAAATGTTTGCACAGTAGTCAGAAGAATAAGCCCATGCAAGCTGCTAGAGCAGAAATGTAGCTGCATGCACAGAAACAGCCCAGTCTGGGGGATTTACTGGCAACAGAAGAAAACTTGCTAAACCAAAATGACATTGACAATCTAGGTTTTTATACCCAACTATGGGTATAAAGGTGTGTCATTACTAGGGAAAAATAAGGAAATGTTGACTCTAGATATATATCTTTTGGGAAAAGAAACATCAAACCAAGCCAAACAGTCAATTTACATCTGCTCCAAAGTAGAAAAAGGAGAACAGCCCAAAGTGCTGCTCTTTGACAAGTTCAGTGAGAGTGTGTCTCTCATGCATTTCTTGATGTATCCGTGCTCTCCACAGCCATTTCCTTACATGCAGTTTTCTTGTTATCTTCTAGAACTATCGCTGAAAACTAACATTATTAATTCTTGCCAGCTAGTCTCAGCCTCAGATTACTGGAAGTGGAACCTGATACACCAGTCAGAGAGAAACCGTTTGGTAACACTGGTGAAATCTGCACATAAAGTAGAACAAGACATGAATGGCTGTATGATAAAAACTGAGGACAAGTCATTATTGAACTCAGGTATGAAAGAATGACAAGAAATACACGTGCATGTGCGTAGAAGTGTGTAAAGTTTTTAAAGGAAAGTCTTCAAGCTGTTCAAGAGACAGCTATTAAAGTTCCCTGCTACCTGTTCTGCTGCTCGGTCATGCAATTATAGTCTTGGCACTCTTGCTGTTGCTGAAACTGGCACAATTACTCTTTATTAAAGCAGGAAGGAAAAAGAACAGATGTTGATGTCAATGCAGCTGCTGGCAGGTGGCAATGTAACAGGACAGTGTCATTGAACAGTTCTTTGCAACATCTTTTCTATTTTTTTCTGTTGTTGCAGAAATGTGTTGCATTTCTGACATGGCAGAGGCACAGGGAGCCTGGCACTCAGCTGACCCCTGACACATGGAGCGTGCCAGGTGGGCAGTGTAGCTGCGGGTGCACAGCAGTGGCATTCCTCCACAAGCACTTTGACACAGTTGAGCAGGACTTGGACCTAACAGTTTCTTAACCTGACATTTTAAGGCATTTGCAATGGTCGACAGATGAGGGGAGTTAATGATCTCTGCACATTTACACTGGACTGGTCATCCAGGGGCTATTTACATTTGAAGTCATGAATTTTAATGGACAGTAGTGTAATGCTTTCCCCAGCTGCCTCTTGTTTCCTCTCTTCTCTTGCTATCAAGAAATGTGCACACCTCCACTGCCTCAGGGAAGCAGTGGTTATACTCCGTGCAGAGTTAATTATATGGCAAAGAATCCAGTGGGTCTTTGTCTCAATCATCACATACGTGACAGAAAAGAAAAAAAAAAACCTTTTCGGAGATAGACGCACAGCTCTAGCCTGGCTTCAGGGAACTCTGAGTGATTGGACGATCGTTGTTCTCAGGACTTTTGTCACATCTCTCTGTTTTTTAACAGGAATCCATTTTTTTTTCTTCTTCATGCCTTTCAGTCTTTCTGTCCTCACTAAACTCAGGACTGGTAATTACAATTGCTTGCCTAATGTTTCCCTATATTATTCAATCCATAAGCCACCCTCACTCCCTTCTAGGCATGTGCGAGGCGTGGTCTGTATCTTTCTGCGTGCGATCTCTCACTGCTGCGATCGCTCAAAAGACAAGAGGACAGCGAGTCTCAGAAGCCTTTGTTAATCATCCACAGCTGACCATTCACAACATAAATAAATGATGATTTGTCCTCACGTGCAACACTGCTTCACAGCAAGGAGCACAGAGAGAGCGTCCTCCGTAACACGCAGGCACAGCGGGCGCCGGGCGGGGCGGAGCGCGGCAGCAATGGCCGGGCAAGCGCTGCGAGCGGGCTCAGGCATTGCGAGCGTGCTCAGGCATTGCCACCTCCCGGCACGGCTGGGCCGAGGACACGCTGCTGCCCTGCTGCACAGCCTGGCTGTGCAGGCCACTTGCAGATGCGCTCTTTGGCAGACTGCCAGTGCCAAAGGTGATGGGTCCAGGGGTGAAAATGATGGGTATTTCTCGGTGTCTGATTAAAGGTCCCCTTTTTGCACAGTGTCAGAAGCAAGAACAGGCTGGACCAGGGCCCTTGAGATGTCCGGGTGTGTCTTTATGGGAAAAGGCACATGGCTTTCCATGCTTCAAAAAACTCAATGATTTTGTAAAATTGAGCCCTAACCAAAGGTGTAATTACACTGTTTTCCTCCACTGAAAAGCCCTCTTAGCATGTTACCTATCACCTGGTCCATCTTCTCCACCAGCCTCCCTACATGCTGCAGTTTGCACCCCTTAGCTCTGTCATGACAATTACTTGTGGGTCTACACCACCAAGTGGCATTTCTGAGACAAGTCAGTCTAAAAATAGACAACCAGGTCCACACAGCCAAAAGACAGAAAGTCCCTTCATATCAGTTGGTGGTGCAGTCCCACAAGTGGGAAGGTGCAACAATTAGGCCAGATTGGCTATACATGAAAACAATCACAGGAGAAGAGAGTCAGTCAGTCACTGACTGATCCCCCCAGAGGTAAGCACCTGCTTGAAGAGTTGTCTGCTTTCCTGCCTTTCTTTTTATTATTCAAATTCACATTCACACCGGTCTAGCCTTAGCTTTCCAGAGAACTTGAGCATGCAAAAAAAGGTAAATGAAAGACTAAGATACTGCTGTTTTTATTTTAGGATACCTAGAACAGCTGTCTGCATCTATGAGGGAGGCTCCGTGTCATTTAATGTGACTTAAATCCTGCATAGCTGACATCTGTAAGGCAGAAATTCTTGGCTAGCTGATACACTGCACTGACTCCTGACACCTCTAACCTTCCAGATCCAGCACAGTATGGTTGTAAAGCACTTTGAAGACTTAGGTACAATAACAACATGCATATTTTGGGAATTTCCAGCTATTCCTGAATTCCTCCAGACTTCAGTGGGCTTGTCTGTCCGGTTGGGTACCTTTCATTGTCAACAGGAAAATCTCAGTCTTCCACAACAATCACAGTAACTCAATACATATACACACTCTGCACTGCATAAGGATTTTTTACAAAGCATTTAATTATGAAAGGATTCTTGTTAAGACAACATATTTTGTAAAAGTATCTTTAATTAAAATGTTAAAACCTAATCCATTTATTTCACAATACTTTATATTCTCATTGTAAACCTTTATTATGTAATAGTGAAGTTAAAAATAATCAAGTAACTCCAGAAAGTGATGTTAACATTCACTCAGAAGACAGGAGGAGAAATAATCCTCCAGGTTTGTTGTATCAGACATCACTTTTAAAGAGAGTGAGAGATATAGAGGAATATTTCTCTCATTCTGGGAAATTGATTACTGTCACTTGCTGGTTGATAGAGGTTTGTGCAATTTGTTTATAACTAATATCCCCATAAATGTACTAATTGCACATGTAGAGATAACAAATTCTCTGCAACATAGCTAAAGTGACAAAACACCTATGTATAACTATGGCTAACTTCTACACAAGCTGGTCTTGTAGAAAAGTGTTTTTTTAAAAACAAGACAAAAAATAAATCATCTCCAAGGTAAGTCATGTTTGGTCACATTTGAAACATGGTCTGTTGCACTCAGTATCTTTCAGTAGCCTGTGGTGTCTTGCACTGCACAGCCAAGACTAAACTACTAAAAGACTCCAGGTATTTTTTAACAAATAGATCATAAACTTAGTAAAAAGACAAAAACCCCAGTAGCTTCTACATTTGTTTATAGTCCTGTTTTTTACAAAAATTACTTCACACTTTTTTAGTTTAATTGCTCACAGTTTCATTGCTAGAGAAAAAAATACCACTGCATCTCTAAGAATACCCTGTTCACACAAAAATTAAACACATACTGTAACCAGCCATATGCAATAAATATATCTAAATCTTATTCTTTATATTCTTCTAAAATGTCTATATCCAACAGACAAAGTATATGTAGATTCCTGAGATATATGCAAATGACAATAAAGTAGCTGCTTGTGAGTAATAAGTGATAGAAATGTTGATACTGATAATATTTAAAGTGAGATTGAGCAAGGGAAGCATAAGGGTAAAAAGAGAATCAGAAGCTGATTATACTGTTTGCGATTGCTATAACTATACTCCCAATTTAATGGAGATGCACACTGCATTACAGAAGAATAATAAGACAAATGCCTTTTCCTGAGATGCCCACAGGGATTTGTACCAGGATAAATACTAAGATTTTGGAGCAGACAAAAGTAATGTCGTCATCCATATGCCCATTATAAAATACTTGAACTAGAGGTGAAATTTAACTTTAGAGGTGTTAAGCTGTGGTGAAATTCTCACAGATTCTTTCAAAGAAAGGTTTGAAGAAAAGATAGAAACGATTGCTGCTCAAAACACAACACAAGGAGCTATGGTGCACCCTAACAGATCCATAGAAAAGGTGTGTCTGGAGAAGGATGAAAGAGCACAGAGAAAGGTAAGCGCTGCTCCATCACAGGTGTATTTTCAGGAACCCAGTGTTGGAGTTTATGTTAAAATACAGGTATGTTTTCTTCTAAGATGAGATCAAGCCTCTCAGTTCCCAGTTTTCACCAGGAAAAAAAATAACTCCCCGAGGAACAGCTGGGCTCCACCCATGACATGAGGAACAAAAGAATACGGTCATATTTAAAGGATGTGATGATAGAAAGCCAGAACTCCTGATTCCTCTCTGCCTACTTTACTACTAAGAAGAACGTGATTTGGTTTAAAGGGGCTTGGTGATAAAATCAAACACACTGTCAGTCAAAGCAATGGACACACAGTGCATTTGCTTCATAGTGAGAAATTTTTATGCTATTCTTCCTTAAGGAAAGAGAAGACTGGAACAACTCAATACATTTAAAGGCTAAGAATATTAATGAGAAGAATCTAAATTCCTATCTGCATTCCAATACAGGAGAGAAAGATGGCTTAAAGTCATTAAACAGGTTTTACAGGACTGTAAAATGTAAAGCAAATAAGCTGTAAATAAAATGAAATTGAATGTAGCAAAAGTATAAGCATCTGCTCTAACATCCTTGCTGCTCACTTTGAGACTGTTACACTTCCAGTAATATTTTGGGGCTGGGTTTTGTGCAGAAGGTGAGAAAAGGCAACCTTACAGACAAAAGGCTCAGCTCTGAACTTTACAGGTTGAAAATGGAAGTACAAAAATCGAGGTTGCTTGGTTTTGGAAAATGAGCTGCTTCTCAGAGGGTGCTGGCTGGAGATGAGGAAACTGCTGTTCTCCATGCTGTTAGTGGGAGATGTCGTAATAGTAGTTACGTAACCTCATCTCGACTGCAACAAATCCCGGTCGGTCGTCAACGCTGTGGAAAGATGGCAAGTGTCACTGCACGGGAAGGAGAGAGCCGTCAAGGTGCATGGCCCTTACAGCCCTTGGGACTCTACCTCAGTGACAGCTCATTTAAAGATGCCCACAATATTTTAAGGCTACCAAAATGATGCTACAAAATTAATACCAAGTGGCAAATAATACTACAGAGCTTCCAGTCAGTGGATTTACAATCATGCCTGTTACTCTGTGGTTGGCGAAGGTAATAGAAGACATGGTAAATCAGCTCCAATTGATTTCTACTTAATTTACTCTAGTAATAATCTGGAGAAAAGAATATTTGACGTGCAATAGCTGCCTTATAGTGGGTAGTAGCATCACACAGATGATAGACTCCTGAGAGGAGTCTACTGACACACTGTATGACTGTACCATCTTTCTCTTACATCTGCAATTGTATCTCCATTTGGAGAGCACAATTAAACTGACAACAAGCCCTTACAATTTTACACTACATATTGAGATAGTTACTCTGCCTGACCTGAACCTTCTTTTAAAAATTTATTTTCTTTCCAATAATAGAGAGATATGAGTACAAAAAATAAAAATCAGTATGCTTTATGATATGACTGTTAATAATAACAAAACCTTTCACTGTAGAACTGTTACAATATTCTTTGAGTCAAACCAAAAGGCAGGAATTACTTTTTAGTTGCACGTTCTTTCTAGAATACTGGGTTTAATAAAGCTAACAAAGAATCAAGGTACCTAAAAATGAAGTACCACAGCTTCTTAATGTAGACCTTTGTTGGATGGACCTATTCTCCAGATGGTGAACTGGAAGAATAAGTGACCTTACAGTCACTTTGGGTGCTTTCTGGAGACTTACTACAGCTAAAAGTAACTCCAGCAAAATAGTTTAAACTAATAAATCATAAAACCATTTTAATATATTTTTGCAATATACTAATTTTAAAAAATCACATAGGCTTTATTTTTTTTCTCTATTTCATAATTCTAATTTCTAATTGGTTATGAAACAGAAAAAAAATGTTTCTGACATATCAGGTATGACCTGAAAAGATGTTTTGCTTCTCACTGATAAGAAGTCAGTGTGGGATCCAATTTGAATAAATTCAGTTATGAGAGAAGAGAAGAATAGCTCAAAACAATTAAATAATGAGGAATGGAATAAGCGTTTTGGAAATATAACTTCCAAATTTCAGTAAATCTAAAGCCTTGGAAATGAAAATTAAACAAAACACAAGCCAAAATGAAACAAAAATACTTGCTTAATTTCAAAATTTCTTTTCAAAATGCATTAGATTGACCTTTGTATGGACTTCCTTTTTTATGATACCCTGTATTCTGTATATAACTGTTCCAGCAAACTATGTTCTACAAAATCAGCTTTTTGCAGTACACTCTGTAACTCAAGATAATTTTCATCTGAAAGTCCAGTTGACTCCACAGCTTGAGTATGGTTGTAAGCTGCACTCCCGCTGAAAAGATGTATTTTGAAATAACCCTGACTCACCCCCTATCTGGCTATTAACCATATAGATTAAAATGTTCTTCTATCAAAAGAGCATCCCCTCACACTCACTTGTATGTCCAACACAATTTCATTAGACTATAGACTTCTGTTGGGCAGACTTCAGGACGTTCCATTCGTTCTCCTCTTTCGATCATCTGTGCGACTTCACCACCTTTCATGCCCTGGAACAGGGTGACCGGAACAGTCAGTCATGCAAGCTGCAAATGGTTACAGTATACTATACTATACTATTTGTATTATAAATCAAATAGAGGCCTGGAACTGATTTTTGGGATATCCTTTGACTCATTTGCTGCAACAACTCCTTTCAGTTAGGAAAATATATTGGTTCGAATTTGCTCTGAACTTTTACAGAAAAAACAAGGCCAAATATAATCACTCACCTTATATGGTTTTTGTCCGTAAGAGAAAGCTTCCCACATTAAAACCCCAAAGCTCCAGACATCACTTTTGCTAGAAAATTTGTAGAAATTAATGCATTCTGGAGCATACCATTTGACTGGCCATTTTCCATGACTTTGTGCCTAAAATATGTCGTAACAGAAAGGAAAAATAAGGCTAGATGCAACGATAAGTAGTAAACACAACCGGAATGCATATAATTCACATTAACTTAGATCTGCACACATTTGTACTAAGTACCATAACATTTCTGATGCAGTTAACATTAGAGAGAATGGGTAACAGCTTCTTCAAAAGTGTTACAAAATGGTTCCTAATCTTCCACTTTCAAAATAATGTATTGAAATGAAATCTATGGTAAAAAAAAAGGCTTAGCTAAATGACTTGGAGTCATGTTTTTAGCGGCATTTAATTTAAAGCTGCTCTTTAAAAATAGTTTTTTCTGTTTGGCTCTCCACAAAGGGTAGGAGAGACATGTCCAGATGGTTGAAGTGGGTGCTCTATTTCAAAGCACAGTGACTGCCTTGTGGCAAACTGCAGTTTACCTAAATTATGCCATAGCACTGTGTTATGACCATTCAAGTGCCAAGCTATACCAGCACAGCGCTAGATCTAGTGACAGGACCCCGACCGCATCCTGTGGAGTTGTAAAGAAAATGGACTTTTGATACTAATTCTCAGGGCTCTGAGACTGGGACTGACAAGCATCTCTGGCTAGGCTAGTGGCAGTGATTGAAGATGCCTTTTCTGGCAGCAGTCACTACTGTTCCTACACAGGAAGGTCATCAGAAGGGAGCATGTGCTTGCTCCTCCTCTGCGATGTTTCAGGGGTTGGATTATTAGTTTCAAGGAGCTGATAAAAGGGCATAGGCAGAAGGAAGAAGTAATTTGAATTGCAAGAGGGAGATATCAGGAAAACAAATACAGACATGATAACAGCCTTTGTCTCCCACCTTTTACCTTATTAAATGATGCAATTACATGAATCGCTTAAGCTGTACAGAGGTCCAATGAATTTAAAAACAAGATAAACAAATTTTGCTTAGATTGATTTATTATTTAACACTAGTATTCTTTCAAAAACATCCCCTAATTCTGTTCTATAGGACAGTGTATATTAGTGCTAGTCTAAATTTTCCTTGGACATGATGAGAACCGTTTTGCAACAAGTACATTTCCCCCCTTTTATACAAGGTAGTATCTCATTTCCACAATAACTTTCAATCTTCTAATGACAAGTTTACCAAAAGTAAATGAAAGTAGACAAGTAAAAGGAGGGACAAGCTTTTTCCTCCCTACATGTCTCTTAATGTTGATTACATATTTTGAATTTGGCAATCTACTATCAGGTTATAAAATAACCTGATATTATGAATAATATATGAATGATACATAATATTTCTGATTTTTGACTTGAAAAACTAACTGCATTTCAACTGAAAATATCCTTACTAAGCTAGGCTACTACACAGCTTTCATGTCGGGTTCAAACCTTACCTTGTAATAGTTTTCATCAGCACTAAGAGCTTTAGAAAGTCCAAAGTCACTAATTTTGGCATAATGTTGGGTGACTAATAGCACATTTCTTGCAGCCAGATCCCTATGAACAAAATTATTCTCCTCCAGGTATTTCATCCCCATGGAAACCTGATGCACCAGCTCTGTTATATTCTTCTCTGTGACATGTCTGAAAATCACAATTGAATTTTAAAGAGGTCAGTAGCTCATTTTCATGACTTTTCATGGAGTTCAAATACAAATCTTTACTTTGAACTTGTCCACATTACACTGTGAACCTGATCCACTTACATTTTGCTAAGCTTCAATTAGAAAAGGCAATCTAGGCTCTTGTCCTGCTAAGATGATGTGTGATCACATCAATAAAGGAGAAATTGAAGGATATGTGAAAATTCTTTCATTTATTCAAAATACACTATTTTGGCAGAAATATTTGACAGTTCAGAAGCATGTTCCATTGAAGAATAACTGCAATCATTAATTATTACATTAACAACACATCAATTTTAATTGTCCATAAAGAAAAATAAAAAATAAAAGAAAGGACCTGTATCCTATGGAATGGATTCAAAGTTCACATACCTATTTTTTTGCAAAAATTTGTTTAGTGGCCCAAGTTCAGCCATCTCCATTACTAACATCCAGGCTTCAGCTTCACATATACCTATCATTCGTACAATATATGGGTTATCCAGTTGCTGCATTACATTTGCTTCTCTCAGTAATTCATCCTTTATGGCTGGATCATTACTCTCATTCTTCAGAATTTTTACAGCCACAGGCTTGGCACCCCTGCAAAAGAGAATCCAGTTCTGGGACTAGTTGCTGAAAAATCTGTGCACTAATGCACACAGTCTTCATCAGATGTTTCCATTCACATAGTACAAATTGTGACAAAAGACAGAATTGGCACTCAGAGGAGAAAAAAACCAGCCATAACAGGAACACTTCTCTATCAAATGCTCAGAAGACAGATAAGCAAAAGAGCAAGAATGGAAAGAACCTGAGAAAATTACAGATTGTCACTAAAATGCCTTAAGAAGCCTGAAAAAAAGCATACTGGACAAAATTTTCTGGTCCACTCTGGCAAGGATGGCATAAAGCTCTTCTGGCAAGAAAAGCTATAAAGAGCTTTTTAAGCACTGCAGTGTTTTGAGGGTGAGACTGGAACATGCAGCATTGCCAGGCCCCAAGGCAGTGCTCTGAAATCCCAAAAATCTAAGCCTACTTCTGCAACCTTCCATTCATACAGCAAACTGAAAGAGTGACTGATGAGATCAACAGAGCTCCAGTGTGAAACAAGATTAAAAAATACACAAGCTGAGATCAGAGCCCTTCAAATCCCTACAGCCTGTAACTGGAAAAATAAAAATCCTTCCTGCCTCTGAAAACCTCGGTTAAAGAAATCCCTCCAACTTCAAGAGATGAGAGCGTGGCCAATAGTGTACATAATCAGTCCTCATGGATAAACAGCATATTGAAAACATTTTACTATAAAAATGCATGAATAGTCAAATATAAACAGGGTCTGTTCCTACTGACATGACATGGTAAAAAATGTTACAACATGTTCTGTCTTCTTGAAAATCAATATTCCAGCTTCAGGAAACTGGTATTTATCACACTTTAGGCAAAACTCTCTTTGCTGTAGGTAAACTGTCCATGGCACTCTACACGTTTTCTGACAGAAATGTGTACATGGGAAATACTGTGTAGCATTAGTACTTTTGCAAACCATGAAGGAAGACAGTGGAATTCCCACTCTACTATCCTCATCAGGAGAGAAAATAGTCATAAGCAGCACTTTCCCACTTTACTGACTAAAATGAGTACATAAGTGTAGGTACAAAGAGAGAAACTGGTGAATATTAGCCCAAATTAGTTACAGTCTGTCACCCTAAATGACATGCAAAGATTACTGCTGCTCCAAAAAGTAAAGGCTAGAGCTTTTACATATTAGATTCCACGAAAATAGAAGGCAACACTCACTTTTTCATCTTATAGAACCCTTTCTTTACAGTACCAAAGTTGCCAGAGCCGAGTTCACCTTCCTCCAAAGTTAACAATTTCCTGTCAAGAGTGACATTTTTTGGCTTAATTTCATCTGGATCAGCATATGGACTTTCATAGACCTCAGTATCCATGGGTAAGGCCTCTCTCTGATCACCTGCAGTTCAAACAATGAAAAAATTAGACATGATTTCAGACATTTTTGCTGCCACAGCTAATATATTCACCTTTTCTATATTCAAGATCATCAGAGTGTTTGATTTGTAAGGGCATTATAAAGAAACCACATATGTATATAGTCTATATGGTCCATCTATATGCATTTTAGAGCATACCAAAAGACAGTGGCCTCCCCCTGGCGACATGCGGTAACTACTGAACATTTGTGCAGGGTGAAACCAGGATGTTCCTTGACAGAAGGAGGGTTAAAGTTTGGCCCTTCTCCTTAGTACCTCCCATTAGTTATCTCACACAATTCATCACTCAGAATGCTGCCCTATATGTACTTCATTCTCAGGTGCCCTGCTTTAATTGCATATGCTTGGCACTCTGGATGCAATGGGGCACAATTCTTTTTATGACGTGCAAGGATATAGTTTTTAGAATCAAGGAAATAAAAATATTCTACTTCAAAATGGAGAAAGGGGTTTCTGCTAAAATTTTTTTGTTACAGATGGTGACATCTGGCACTTCCAGCTAACAGGATTGAGTTATGATAGTGGCTACACGAATACATAACAGAATGTGAAATATATGCAAGAAAAGAGAAATATGGATTGAGAGACATCTCTGCCATAAAGAAGAAAAGTGCATTAATGCTATATATTACTCTGCCTACCTCTTTCTGCTCCTGTAATACCTCTGTTCCTTTGCAGCACATAAGGATTAAAAGGTGCTTCTTCTTGTGGGTGGCCAATAGTTGACTGAAGCTGTAGCACACAAATAAAGTTTTTCTGTTTAACAATGAATTGATAAGTTAAAAGCACTTTTTTTCCCCAAGGATTTTGGCATAATGATTGCAAGAGACCCATACGTAAGAATCAGAAGGAAAGGGATCCAAAAGACGTTATTTCATTCTGGGGGTTATTGTTAGAGCAGGACAAAAGCATAGAAAGATATTACAAATATTTCAGAGCATTAGATAAGAGAGAATTAACTGTAATGGGTCATGCACAAATCTTATTCTGCAGATATTAAATTTACATGCTCTTTTCAAATTTGCCATGTAACACAAGTAGTAAGAAGGATTTCTCGTTAATCTATCCTTCCCCCTTCTTCAAGTTATCTCTCCCCCTATCTAGGCCACAGAGAAATTGCTAGTAAAAATGAAAACAAAAACCAATTTCCTGTTTCACTTGTGGATATTACAGAAGGACTCTGTTTTAAAGAAGTGGAAGAAACTGGAGTAAAAAGTTCTTTCATAGGCTTGTGTAACATCAGGAACAAACATCACGGACCAGATATTAGAACAGTCTATCTGCTATGAAGAGGGAGAAGATTACCCAATTAATTAAGCATCTGGTTCAAATACAATTTCTCTGCCTTTACTCTTGTCAGACAAATAATACGGAGTACACAAACCATCTCATCCATTGTTTGTTCTGGAACTCTTTGCCTGGGTATGGCACAATAAAGGATACATGAGGGAAACTACCAATCTGGTCGCTTCTGCTTGTGAGCTGTTGGGAACATGGCAGTTACAGAATCTATTTCTGCACATCAGTTTATTTTAAAGTAAAGAGAAACACAGCTCTGGTGGAAGGTGTCCCTGCTCATGGCAAAGGGATTGTAATGAAATGATCTTTAGGGTCCTTTCCAACACAAACCATTCTGTGAAGTTTCCCATAGTGAACTATCGGATGCAATAGAAGTTTTATCATTTGAAACTGCTATTAGTAGGGAAAACACCTGACCTGGGAACTACAGACCTTGAAATCATAATGATGTTATCTGCCCAGCTAGATGAAATAGAAAAGGTTTCACTACACAGATTTTACTGCAAACCATGTGCAGGAAGTCAGTTTTCAGCAGTATTCTGGCCTAGTGGGAAGAGCACTGTGACATCAGGCACAGTAAGGGTCATGTTTCTGACTTGAATTGCTCAGTATTTGGAACAGTGTTAAAAGGCCATTTGCTGTCAAGGCAAGTCACAAAACCCCAGAGAGTTCTGGGTAGGCCAAGGAACAAACTAACTGATCTACCATTCTCGAGAACAAGGGAGGCAAATGAAGGTATAAACCAAGATCCTCAGCTCTCGTTTTGTTTTTCTAGACTGATTCACCCTACCAGCTTTCCGAGACCTGTGTCACTATTTTACACAGGTAATTCACTAATCCCAAACTGCCATTAAGACTGGAAGTCAACTGGCATACTTTTAACTGCCCAAAAGTAATTAATGTACACCAAATTCAAACACCTCAGGAATCCATTCACCAGTGAAGAACAGCTGTTAAAAACATAGCTCTGGCCAAGACAGATGAGTCCTCAAATTTGACACATCAGACATTTCTGCTCTTTGCAATTCAAGAACAACAACAAAGAAATCAGAAAGGATTGGATGCTCTTGCTCAGCAACTGCATTAAAAAATAAATACATCAATTCCATGCTTGTAAATACAGCTCTGCAGCTGTGAACTGGAAATCACACAGTGACACCAAATATAACAAATTGGGTTCTCTTTCTCAGAGAGCTGCTCATATTTAAGAAGAATCACAGTGTCTTATCATTACTTAACTTGGTTAATATGTATAGAATGTTATTTCTAATTGCTGCAGATTGATTAAATAGCTTAGTAATGTATTTTTAATTAATATTCCTTCTTTCCTCTCTGGAAGGAAATGGGAGACCTAGCTACCCTGGACAAAGAGAATCCTGAGTTTCTCAATGACTTCCATGCTTCAGTATTCAATGGCAAGTACTGTAGCCACATGGCCCAAGCTGAGAGAGGAAAATGCAGAGACTGGGAGAATGAACACCCTAAGTCCACTGTAGGAGAGGATCAAGTCTGTGGTCGTGTGAGGAACTTGAATGTGTAAAAGCCCATGGGACCCAATGAGATTCATTTGAGGGTACTGAGGGAGCTGTCAGACAAAGTTGTTATGTCACTGTAATTTCTGAAAAATTGTGGCAGTGAGGTCAAGTCTCTGATGACTGGATAAACGGAGACATGACCCCCATTTTTAAAAAGGGGAAAGTAGAAGATCTGGGGAACTACAGACCAGTCAGTCTTACCTTTGTACCAGACAAGGTAAGGGAGCAGATTCTCTTGAAAACTTTATTGTGGAGAAAAAAGGTGTGTTTGGTAACAGCCAACATGACTTTTGGAAGGGGAAATCATACCCAACAAATTTGGTGACCTTCTATGACAGGGCTACAGGACTGGTGAATGAGGCAGAGCAGCTGACATTATCCATCTGGATTTATGCAAAGTGTTTGACATTGTTCTGTGTGACATCCTTGTCTCTACACTGGAGAGAGGTGGGTTTAATGGATGAACCACCTGGTGGGTAAAGAACTGGCTGGATGATCACACGTGAAGAGTGGTGGTCAAGGAGTCAATGTCCATGTGGAGACCAGTGATGAGTGGTGTCCTGCAGGGGTCAGTACTGGGGCCGATGCTGGTCAGCACCTTTGTCAGTCACACGGACAGTGGGATTGCGTGTGCCCTCAGCAAGTTCACTGATGGCACTGAGCTGTGTGATGCAGTCACACTGGAGGGAAGGGATGGCATCCAGGGGGACCTGGACAGGCTTGAGAGGTGAGCCTGTGTGAAATTCATGAAGTTCAACAAGGCCAAGTGCAAAGTCTTGCACCTGAGTCAGGGCGATCCCAGACAGAACAAGAGGTTGGGCAGAGAAGTGATTANGTCAGCACCTTTGTCAGTCACACGGACAGTGGGATTGAGTGTGCCCTCAGCAAGTTCACTGATGGCACTGAGCTGTGTGATGCAGTCACACTGGAGGGAAGGGATGGCATCCAGGGGGACCTGGACAGGCTTGAGAGGTGAGCCTGTGTGAAATTCATGAAGTTCAACAAGGCCAAGTGCAAAGTCTTGCACCTGAGTCAGGGCAATCCCAGACAGAACAAGAGGTTGGGCAGAGAAGTGATTAAGAGCAGCCCTGAGAAAAGGACTTGGGGGTTATGGAAAAGTCATCATCCAAAGCAGCTTGGCCAGCAAAGTGAGGGAGGAGATTCTGCCTCTTAAATCCACTATGGTGAGACCCTACCTGGAGTGCGAGTGCAACTCTGGTGCCCCCAACATGGGAAGGACATGGAATTGATGAATCAAGTCCAGAGGAGGCCACAAAGTTGATACAGGGACTGGACAACCAACTCTACAAAGACAGGCTGAGGAAGATGGGGCTGTTCACTCTGGAGAAGAGAAGGTTGCATGGAGACCTCATAGCAACATTCCAGTATCTGAAGGGGGCTACAGGGAAACTGGAGGGGGACTCTTCATTGAAAACTGCAGTGATAGGACAAGGAGCAATCGGTACAAACTGAAAGAGGGAAAACTCAGTTTAGATAATAGGAAGGAATTCTTTACTATGAGGGTGGTGAGGCACTGGAACAGGTTGCCAAGGGAGGTTGTGGATGCCACATCCCTGGAAATGTTCAAGGAGAGACTGGATAAGGCCTGGAACAACCTGGTCTAGTTGGAAGGGGTCCCTGCTCATGACAGAGGACGCTGGGACTAGATGTTCTTTAAGGTCCCTTATGAGCCTTACCGTTCTGTGATTCTATGATTTTTGGTTGAACTACAATTTAATATTTCACAGGCACCTTTTCAGCTCCTGTTAGCAACTTGGGAAAATTGTGCAGCACTCAGAAAACCTCAAATATTTTTCTTTAGTCCTGCCAGTCAAGTATTCATGGCATATAGCCACCTTGCATAACTTTGAATTGGATTTTCTACCTGGAATTAGAATTTTTTTCTCTTTAAGTCAAGCAAGACTGACTAGAAATGGGGCAGGAGATATGCATCCTTGCATATCCAGTGATCTGAGTAAAAGAACAATAAAATTTCCTTTCTATTTAACTGTCATGTAAATGCAGAGTCCTTTCTGCCCTACACTTTTAAAACAGCAAGTTTAATTTTGCAGATGTTTTTTGGACAAAAGGGTATTTGTTTCAATACATCTAAGGTATAGGATAACTGATTACTTCTTGTATTTTTACAAGAAACAGAGAATGGGCAAAATGACCATGGATTTATTCAACCAGTGAAAAGGAATACAAGAAAAGAGTCCTCTAGCCTGTTAAAAAATGTGACACATGAATGAAATGGTTCCAACTACTCTAAACCTGACTTTTACAGTACAGATAATAATTTAATAGTAAATAGTATACTAATATTCTCATGAAGGCAATTTGTACAGCAAGTGCACTATTCTTTCAGGTTAATAATTCTGAATTGAAAAAGTGCAGACCATAAAGTCATGTTATTTTATTAGAACTTAGTAGTGAAATACTGCATGACAAACATCTCATTGGCCATATCCTCAATGAGCTTTAGCTAATGCATCCTAGTTGCCACTAGGTGGCAGGATTTAATTTAAAATGTCTAAATTAACAATTTTACAGTAGTAGAACAGACTGAAGAATTTTGATCTGGATCCTAAAATTTAATACAAATAGTGCATTTGTGAAATTAAAAAAAAAAAACCAAGAATGAGTAAATATAACATAACAAATAAAATAAATATAATTTTTCCAGTTTACGGTCTGAAAGCTTTTGACATGGTGGAAGTGACTGTGTAATTAACCAGGTCTAACGTAAACTCTGCTTGCTGGGCTTAACGAATGGTAAATCTTTGAATTGTTCAGAGCAGGACTTTCGTCTAGAGTCTAAAATCTGGCAGTATGATGTGGGTCTGAGTATCCAGGGTTAAGTACACGTAAATGGTGATCAAATCAGGTTCCTGAGCCATTTCCTTAGATGATTGGTTTTTCTCTGGCAGTATGCTTTGGTCTCTACTCTGTGTACGTTGCCCAGAAGGCAGGAAATAGGTATTTGACAGTAGAAAGTGACAGAGATTTTACCAGGTTAACAGAGAGCAGTGTGACCAAAAACATGTCCACAGAGTTCAGACCCTACACGCATTTTTCTGAATCAACTCAAAATGTGTGATAATTTGGCATTGTGTTTCAGATGGTTTAGAGCAGACTGGTTTAGTGAGACTGCGTCTGTGTTTGTATATGATAAACACACATTGAAAAAGAGATGTGGGTCCTGCAGGGATACACAGCTGCCAACAGCTGTCGGTACTTCAGCATAAAAGTGAACTGAAGCTGTAGGAAAAGAATATTTGTTATTTATCAAGATTGTCAAATACAGTATATTTCAAAACACAACTTTTCACTCTGAACTGTAGCATACAGTAGGCTTTTCATGCCTGCTCATTTTTGTTGAAGAGCAACTGGAAATAAATCAATAAAGAGAGACTCATGGATCAAACAGGGCCATACATGTTATTCTCAGCATGCAAACAAACTCATAGCTACATGCTTCAGAATGTAATTGCTACATCAATTACTGGACAGCACCATTTTCTGGCCATGCAAGAGCATTTTCACTATGATAGGGCTGGGCTCCCCGGCATCTTGCCAATTTTCCCGTTCTGCTAGGTCTTGTGACATCTTACACTTGCCTAAATGTAAGTGAATGCCTTAAAAGGTTTGTGCACGTAGGTTATGTAAGTATATCTTTTGTTGTTTTTATTGTTCCCTAAATGTGCTCAGTAATAACATAATTGTGTAAGCAAGACAATTTTCTGATTAGGAAGGAGAGTAGAAATATAATTTTGTTCTGCTATAACTGAGTGGTTTTGAAAAAAAAAATTTATCACTTACATTTCATTTGCAGAAATACTGAGATCCACATTAAAATTTTGGTATGCCAGAAATTACATAATAAGAGTCCCTCTATTTTTAAAACTCCTTCAAACCCATTGCTTTAGTTATAAAATCAAGCCCATAATTACGCAGATGGTTAGGACAGATGAAGAAAGCTTACAAAATCTTCACAATCTAATTGTTAGTAGTCAAGACAGCAAGCGAAAAGGAGAAGAGAGTGAAATTAGTCGTGTAAGTCAGTCAAAAACCTAAAAAAAAGTATATGAGGCACCTTTTTGCTGCCAGCCTTTGGAAAGGTGTACGATTTGAGTCTTGAGATAATTCCACCTCCTGCCCAACTCTAGAAACCACAATGTCAAAGAGGAACAGTAAATGTGTCATGCAAATAGCTAAAGGTATTTCACAAAACAAAAATACTCCACAAGAACAGAACACTCCCAACCCTTCTGCTGCGTGTGCCTGCAAGTACACATATGATGCATCAAACAAATGTAGTACAGGAAAACTTAGTACTAAATCTTCTTTCATCTGTATTACTGTCAAACCACCCTGAACATGTAAACATACCTTAAGGCAGTTTTTAAATTCAAACACATTGCCCTTTCTCCAGATCTTATACAGTATGTTGTATATTTCTCCTGCCTCTGTCACTGAACTTTAGCCCTCTCCACCCACCCTCAAACATATTTAGCAATGTAAATGAGTGGATAAATTTTGTGTCTGGAAGTCTAATGCTCTAATGTATAGAGCAAAATCTGAAGCACACCTTGGTCATACAACAGACAAAGTGGTTATTGAAGCAGAAAGCACACAAGGTAATATTAATTCCAAACAAAAAGGAACAGGCTTCACATTTTACACATGCACTTATGTTCTGTGTAAAGATACCTTTAAAAGATATGTGAATATATTTTACATGAATACATTAATTTAGTTAAATGTGACAAATTAGCATTTCTAGGGGTCACTGAGAGATCATACTCCCTACGTAGAGGAAGTACTTAGGAAGTCTGTTCAAACATTTAGACTGATGCTGAGGCTGAAACAATAATCTGAGCCACATTTCAGTCACTTTAAACAGCCTTTGAACTCACCTAGATGTTCTGAACTTTTTAATAGCCCATTTGGACTTCTTATTTTCTGAACAGATAGCTTTTTTAATTGATAGAATTGGCATATTTCCTAGTGTTCTTTTAAAAGAAAATGTCTATTTTCACATTAAAAAGGTGTCTTTTGTTTCAAAACACCAAGGATAGCCATGTGGTCCCTGCTGCTGCCAGAAGAACAGGAACCTTTCTGATGCTTGCCATTCTTCATAGCTGTGATACATAAAAATTCAGTTACGGCGTATTGAAAAAGGTTACCAAGTCAGCCATTCTCTTTTACTTAATGAAATTTTCTTTCCATATTGGGAATAAATGAATACCTAGCTACAGTTTTGCAACAGATAAATTCTCTAAGAGGTCAAGTGCTCCTTTGCACAGGCTGAGCATGGTTCTCATTATACTTTTCCAACAAGAGTATCTCCCGGCACTTGAGTAAGCAACCACCTGTAGTGTCTTGATGGTAACACTGCTAAACTCACATGTTTGTATGAGACCTACAAATGCATGTTAAGATGAATACTTCATCAGGCACAGGGACAGCACTACTTATAGTTGGGCTGTACACATAAAATTCAGGTCTATTATTACTACCTGAAAAACTGTGATTAAACAAATAAAATACTGAGAAGGGTTAAGAGGACAACTTGGGAAATGGCCAGAATTTGTCAGTTTCACTGCAATGTCATCAGCTGGAGAACTGAACTAAAGACTCATTTCAAAAGCTCCTCTGCAGGTTTAAATACATATTGGGATGAAATCGATTGCAGGGAGAAAAAATAATTTATAAAATGAAAGGGGTCAAAATCACCTTAAACCTAGTCATGGAGCCTCTGGTGAAAGGTGAGAAAAGTCCCAGTCCATGCTCCATGCATGTTCTGAGAGAAGCAAGAATAAGCAAGTCTCCATATTCTGCATAGGAAAATTAGCTTCAACATAGACTTTTATCATAAAGTCCTTTCTTTTGCAGAGGAAGTGTATCAGTATCACTAAAAAGGAGATGTCTATGTTACAATAAACTTAAGCATTTTGTTACTCCAAGTTTGTTCATGGAATAATAGCAAATACTAGATGAACCTAATGTAGATTTACATCTCTGATGTAAATTTTACTCCAAGTCCCTACACACCAACAGTTTATAGATAAACTTTTTCGGACAGTGTGCCTTGCATATCATCCAGCAGGTCTTTTTACCTTTTGTGCAGCTTCTTAACTTCAAAACAACTTCAGATCTGGGCATGCTATTCCACTAAGACTTTGGAATAGCACCACTGTATTTTAGTGCATATATATATATATTATGCATAATATATATAGAAATGTAAAAAATATTGAAAAACTGGTCTGGATGGGAACACCAGTATTAGATTGTTACTAAAGAACTGGCCATTATGTTTTGTTCCTCTACTCTCCCTCTTTTGCTTCTTTATTATAATCAATCCTTTCTCACAAGGCATGGCCATTCCTGTTGCCTTGCTCAGGATTATCTCCTGCTGGACAGCATTCTTCAGTACAGTGTCGAAAACTGGTGAAAGTCTTTCAGTTGAGACCTTGCCAGTGTTGAACAAGCTGGAAACACATTGATATTTCCCCTTCCTCCACCAGCTTGGTGGTTGCTCATCCTTGTTCCCATTCTGATTCATTGCAGGCATCACATCCCCTGAAAAACTGTCTCTGCTCCCCATTCTGTGATTTATATCTGACTATTAGAAGTGCAATATCTTGCACCAGCTTCTACTGAGCTTCACTCTTTTTTCTTCCAGGACACTTCTCTAATTCATCACAATTATTTTGATTCCCAATTCAAAAATTCACTATTCCAATTTACAAATTTTGGCAATCTTTTTCATAAATTAAAAAAAAAAAGTGCAGTATACTAGAAATGTCAGAAACTCTTAAATGTTAATTATCATCATGTAAATAATATGAAGATAGATTGCACATCCTCCACATAAGATTGTGTTTGTATTATATATGGTTGTATTCATTCTCCTCAGGCTGGTTTTTTTTGTTTTGGTTTTTTTGTTTGTTCGTTTTGTTCTCGTGTAATCTGAATAATTGTATTTCAGGCATATTAAAATCTTCATTATTTACTGCTTTTGCACTAAGGTATTAATGTGCGAGAACCTGGGAATATTAAGTGAAGTCTTTGAGCTGCATAAACAGTAATAGTAATTTCAAATTTTCCATTTTCTATGTTTGTGTTTATATTACAAGAAAGTAACTTAGAGGGCTCATTTTTAAAAAGTCCCAAAGAAAACACAAAATCAGATTTCAGTTTTAAGAAGTTCAAAATGTCAAATACATTGAAGCTTTAAACAATATTTTAGTACACTATTTGCAAAATGTGCACTCTCACTCTTAGCTTCGGTGACTTTCTTTCTTGCTATCATGACAAGTCTTAAGCAGTAGTAGTTAAATTTACACTTACCCTGTCAATTTTTCTGTGCATATTATGAAATGTACACAGTATTCCCACACTCAATGTGTTTGCCCTATCGCTACAACTGCATGTATACCAGAAGATATACATGTGGTCTTGTGTGCTTAAGAGCTCATCCTTGCAAATATTTTTAATTTTAAAAGGGCTGATTTTGGTTGCTGAATTTCCAGTGATTTAAAAAGGTACCTGATTTTCAGAAATGAAGGTATAAGAATTGTTGTTCACAGGCCTGCTAGGAGTCAATAGGACTGAAATAAAGGTAATTCCCTATCTGAATAAAAATTTTTTTTCTATAACATGGGACTGCATCAAGATAATGACCTGGATGATTAAGTTATCCAGGGAAATGATTAAAATTAACCCTCTATTTCGGATGAAATCAACTGCATTGAGCAAGACAGTATTATGTGATTCTGTGGATGCATCACACCTCAGGAGGCTCCTCTAGTCAACGGACTTCGAGAACTTGAGATAATTACAGTAACAGGTGGACTTGCTCACTCTTCATGGAGTTGGTGAAAGAATCACCCCTTATGCAGTGCACAAGAAACGAAACCCTTGTGCAAAGTCTGATGTTAACTGCACACACCAAACACGAAAATAAACTGAACTTCCACTTCAGTCAGTGGATTCTCAAAGTGAACAACGTAAGCAATGTGGCATCTCCCCTCCTAGTGTTGATACAATCACTATAGAATATGACCATCAAGAGGCATTCTGCCTATGTAAAATGCTGGTTTTTCACATACATTATATGTGTAAAAGAAGTTCACAAAATTAAATTATGATTAGCACATACAAAACACTGATGAACGCAATACCATGCCAGAATATATTAATTTTCTTTTCAACGCACTGTTTACGAGCCTAGAAAAACAAACTCACAGATGAAATAATATCCAAGAATTAGGATTCTCAGTGCAGTATGTGACTGTAAGCCTTCTCAAATGAATGCTATTGCTATACCACCACCTACACTTACCTTAGGAAGTGATCCAGAAGAAGGATGAGTATTAAAACCAAGATTATCTGTAAAAGAATAAAATATAAAATGACACTGATCAAGGTGAGAAATTTGTGTAAGAACAGAGAATTTTACAAAGGGGACCAACTGTCTAGTTTTTAAATCACATGACAGTGTTTCTCTTGGACTACCTTCTTTGCTTTTGTCTCTTATATGCAGCAGACTCTGGTAGTTCTGGCTACAGAGACAAAAGTATGTGCAGAGCCTAAATGATTCGAAGGAGCCGAAAAAGAACGGTGGAAAAAGTATGTAGTGATTCAAATGAGCGGAAAATGTAAAGACTTCAGGGTTGAACTTGATGAACTCGAGCGTATTTTCCAACATAAATGGTTCTATGATTCTATTCTATTATTCTATATCCTCTCACCATGGCACTGGTATCCAGCTAGAATGACAGAAGGTGGCCTTAGAGAGAGAAAACCACTTCTGGAAGAGCACAAGTTGGACATCAATCAGTCAGATGCATCTCTTTTCCCTTTTCAGTCAGAGCAAGAGGGAGGACAATGTCTCTTCAGCATGACATGACGTTAAAGAAGAAATGGGATAAAAAGCACACTGACACTTCCCCCCACCTCTTCTCCCCCTCTCCCACAAGTTATCAAGGAATGCCTCTCTGACCCCCATTTTCACCATCGGGTACAGCCAATTCCTTGCTCTGCCCGGCTCCCCCCAGCACGGGAACTCACCTGCTGGGTGCATGACTCACTGCACCCAACCTGAACTCCTGTAGCAGCCCTGCTGTCCCTGCTTCAGCTTGGAGTAAGGACCACTGGACCACCTTATTCATGTGTGTGGTCCAAGTAACACGCACTGCCACTGTGAGCAGCAAAGCACATTTCTGATCTGACAATAATTCAGACCCAGCAGTAATTTGATTTGGTAGCCTTAAGCTACAGGATCTGCCTCCCATCATGCACAGTTTGGCAGATATTAACACATTTGAAAAGTGGAAAATCTGCACCCACCTACATGGCAAGTGGAAAAAAATGCACACATATTTATCATAATTGTCATGTCTTTTTAAACATATAAAAATAATAGGAATAACTCACCATTTTCTGAGCCATGTTGTGGACAAGGAACAGTAAGAACCCTTAATAATCCATCTGGTTTGTATGAATAATGCTCAACTAACTAGCAGAATGAGAGGGGAGAAAAGAAAAAAGGAATAGTGAGAGAAGAAGATATGAAAATATAAAGGTGGCATCATTAAATATATTGTCTCTTTGGAACTGTGTGCATATGTACAATAGTCGACATATATTACACAAATTGGCACACAGCAGATCTGTACTGCACGTGTTCTTTACTTTACCTCTGTTTAGCAGGGGTGCATGTTTCTGAAGTAACATTATGGATAAATGTGGAACATGATCCAGGAATTTGATTTGTAAGGGTCAGTATTCCCCCCCTGGTTCTGCTACTAAATAGCTTTGTAACTCTGAGCAAATAACTCATTTTTGTATCTCTGAGTTTCCACTCTCATTTTTAAAAAATATTTTTGGGCGTAATTACAGTGCAAGAATTATCCTAATATGCAATGCTTTATTAAGGAAATATTAATTTCCTCAGAATTGCAATAGGATGTGCACAGTTAATAAATGTATACCATCAGTAGTTGTGGCCATTTGGGCTCCTGGATTGTCCTCTCCAGGTCATTTTTTACAGGCTTGTTACTGCTTTATTCCATTTGGGTATAAAGGAGAAGGTCTGTGAGTGTAGGAGTTGCAGACATTCACAAAAATTGTAAGATAGCAGAGCTGCTTTTAAATTTCCAGTGACACCAGGAAAGAAATACATAGAACATTTACAAAGATGCTAAGAATTAATATATGCGAGTAAAGATTCATATTTTAGATTTGTGACTCATTTTACTTGTTTTAATAGATTTTAAAGCAAGAGGACATAAGAGATTTCTGCAGGGGTTTCAATTCCCTCAGTATTTTCAATTTACACAGTCATTTTACCAGCATTCGGTTTTAGTATCAACTACGGCATAGTCACCTACGGAATTCTTAATTCCCTAATCTACCAGGGTTCAGATGTATTATGGTAGTAAGCCTCAGCAAGCCATGCTTTTGCAGACTTGAAGGTAGAGACTTTCAAAGCTAAACACTGCATTATGTGTACAGCATCTTGAACCTTCTTGCTTCCTAGAATTCTGCTGGCTGCTGTCATAAAGGACATTAGCAAAAGACTAAACCAAGCATATGCATTATTGAATATGGTTACTTGCAAATGCAAACGGACTTTCATTCTAGAGAATGTTCAGCTAACTGAATAACTAATCACAGTTTTGAACTTGGCCAGGCTGCAACATCACATTTAAAAATTATTAAACTCTGTACAATCACATAGCTTTCTACATTAGGACACATTTTCTTCACGTATAGAAACCACACAATGTAGGAAACACATGACAAATAACCTGCCAAAATGTGTTCATTTTAGCCAAAGACTATTGTCACAAGGCAAAATAAAACAAAGCTGCCTTGGTCAGTTATATGGAAACGTATAACTGAAACGTGAAGACAGATATCCACGTGATACAAATTTAACAGACCTGCCACAGAGTGTCAAATCTTTTTCCATCCGGTATGGAGAGCTTTCCTGTCTTATCTCTGTCAATACGATAGTGCAGTACTTTTCCATCATTCAGTAGGCACAGGGCATAGGAACCATTGCTGTCCCTTTCTCGGATACTGTAGGAATAAGAGAGATTTTCAGTGTTACACTTTACTAGGAAGTAATATTCTTTTCTAATCACCCTTTCCGTAAAGCTTTTGAATTAAAAATGAAACAGAATCAGCACCGCAACTTCTGAAGACTTTTTGTTAAGTCTTTAATTTATTTCTGACTGTAATTAATTTTCAGATAAATTGCCTGAAGTTTCTCTTTTTTTCTTCCAAAAGGGCAACAGATAGAAACAAGAAATCATTGGTGTAAGGCACTCTGTTAGGTAGCTACAGAACACTGTACACCGCGCAAAGCACTCTCTGGGCAAATATGCATTTGAAAGCTTTTGTAGTACTGGATTACCTCTCTTGTACCTTTTATTTTGAAATAAAGAGATGACAGTAAGAACAGAAGATAAAATACTAAAATAATGTAATGTGAAAATCAAATAAAGGCAACATTTTTGTGTTTGAAATAGCTTGTTGTATGGCCGAGAATTTAAGGAAAATAATACATTTCTGTAACCATTAATTCTTATAATTTCAGCAAAGACATTAATGTTTTCTTGCAGATTTCACAGAAAATTCATACAAAACTTCACATGGTTATTGGAGTGTACATATCTCATCTAAACTTCACCATGGAGAGATCATCGAAAGTAATACAAAAACTTTGTCTTAAACTCATAGGCAGCCAGGATGAGCTCCCTCCTCCAGGAGACCTCTAAGTGCCCTCTGGGATGCGTATAAAGCATGACAGAGTTGTTTTACGTGTACTCAGGGCTAGCTGACACTGAGACCAGCGTATTCTGACGACTGGACCCAGAGTGGATACGAATTTGTTACTAGCTCCATCATAGCTGGTGCAACATTTCTGAGTTTAGAAAGAAGGCTTTTTCTTTCAGTTGAGTTCCCATGCTCACTTACAGCTGACAGTGAGACAGCAATAGAGTTAGAACAAAATTATATGGCTTGCCTTTTTTTTCTCTTTAATGAAAAGGCTAGATTCTGGAACACGAAAACATTTCTTGTTCTGGTGTGCACAGAAATCTAATTACTCTCCCTTGAATTTTTGAACAGCCTTGAAAAGAAATATAGCAGTAAATGCTCACTAAGGTGTTAAGAAGCTTTGCTCGTGCAACACTGGTACTTGCTATTATATCTCAGAAGATTGAAGAGCCAACTATTAAATTCTTCTCCTCAGCTGACTCCATCAAGGCTGAAGTAAAACTGTGTTTTGTCTGAATTACTCATGCACCTATTTCTTTCAAGTAGAGTGATTCTTGTTGCCTAAGATGTGAATAGGACACTGGTTAAAAGGAAAGGGAAGTAGGGTCAGTTTTTTGTTTTCTAAAACCAAAGTAACTTGCCTAAGTCTCTAAAAACAATTGAAACACATTGTGGTTTCTTCATGACATGTAGGTGTTTTCTCAGCATGCTGATTTCCTGTGCTGACTGACCAGTGAAGAGCAACTAAATGCTAAAATGAAGAGTGAATTTTACTTTGTCTTCTTCTGACTTGCTCTAAGCAAATAAAGCTTAGAAAAATATTTTCAGAATAGAAGTCACTGTTTCTGAAACACAAAAAAATGGTGTTTCATTGCAATCAGACTTCTGTTCAGAATACAGAACAAATAGGATTATAAAAATGCAATTGATTGCTTCTCAGTAACAAATATCCTTCATGTTTCACATGAGGAAATGGTGGCTACAATACAATTAGTTCTACTGAAACTGGTTCTCACTTGCAAGAGTTGTTACACTCAGAAGAGGCATTTCAAGTATTTCTTGAGAGCACAAGCACCCATGGGAGGGGAGAGTCCTGATTCCGAAAGACCATGGCACAGATCCAAACAGCTCTACCACTCTTCCGTGCAGGATTTTGGCAGAGTTCAGGTTTATAAGATTGTAATTGCATTTCAGAGCTTTTCCTCTCCCTAACCCAACAGCTACATAACTCTGGAGCCATCTGCAGTTCAGTCATGTCAGCTTCTGTCAGGCAGCTCTATCACTGCACATCCTAAAAACACCTCCATTCTAACACTCATGATTAACCAGGGCCCAGAGAGAGCCTTGTTCTCTTAGGGTTATGGAACAGGTGCGTTTTAAACTGTAGTCAGTCAACTCCAGCTGTACCTGGATTCCTACAAAACACAAAACCAGGACATACTATCATCTTTCCAAACATCTGAAGAGCAGAAGTATCAAGTGCATTGAATTGACAGCCTAAGTCTTAGTTTTGGCAAACAGAACCCTTACTGTATGACATGGCTTGCCCCAAGCCATGCTTCACAATTTGATTTTGTTTTTTAGACTGTGGTAATGACTGTCTAGCTTAGGCTAAGCCTCCAGAACTGCAGCTGGGTTACAGTATCCAGTCTGATGTCAACAGCTGCTGTAAAAAATAGAGTCAAAGGAAAATGCTATTCAAACTAAAAGGTTGTAAATTTAAACCTCTTCGAATGGAAATAAAAGTTTCACATCTTTTTGATGGTGCTGCCTGTATTACCCAGTGCCTTCACATCAGATCTGGGAGCTCTCTTCATATATGGAACTTTCCTTCTATGGAAAGTAACAATTTTCAGAATGTTGAGAAAAAATTTCAAAATTCCAAATGCACTCTCTGCTTTAAAGTGCTCTGAAATTAAAAACAGTATTTACTGTTCTTCAATAAAGACTGCTAACAAAGAAGGTCTTCATTTAAAAAAAGCTATTACAAAAACTCCAAAACCATTTTGGCAAGGAAGGAAGCCAGCAGTGATGTATCACCTGGTCCTCCATTTCATGCTATTGCAGAGAATCACAAATGTACAGAAGAAAAACCATAAAGATAATGAACACCTGTAAATAAACAACATTGTCATTTCATCCACTGAGAATAATCAGAAATATGAACAACTTCATTGAGAACAGATTTGAATACATATATACATTACAGAAGTGCCAAAGTTTCTAGATTTTTTTATGACATGCATTTTTAAAACAGTAGAATAAGGAACGTAGAAATTCAAACTGTTACCTGATGCAATGCAAAGAATGTTTAGGTATTGATTTCATATTTCATGCAATTTGTGTTTGAGTATTTTTTGTGGTTTTGAGAGTGCAACCTAGATGGCAACCAATAACAATTTGGAGCATCATTACAGACAGTGTGAACAGCTATCCATTCCCTCCTTTGGTACTTTCATTTGGAAGCAAAAAGAACAATGTCCCAGTTTTTTCTGATTCCAAATGAAAACCCAAACGATCCCTCTCTTTCTAAAGAAAAATATCCTTGAGAGTCAAAGAAACAAATTGCTATTACAACATGCCCCATTGACTGTGTAGAAAAAAAACAGAAGTCGCGGCATTCTGCAGTGGAGAATTACGAAGAAAACAAACAAGCAAAATGCTTGCTTTAGGAACAGTGTGAAATAATTCTTGTTCCTGAATCCAAAGGCATGCTAAATTTTATTCTCAGCATTGCTTTGCCTTCTCAGCAATAACAGCTTTGTTGACGCCAGAGACATTGACATTCCCCACTGCCAGTCGAGCTCCAGCCATTCCCAGCTTGTCTGCCGTCACGGCCATCTCTCCGGTAATGCTATAAACAACATGGCTACACATTATCACTTCAAAGATCTGCTGCACAGTGCATATGTTCCAAGTTTGAGGGTAATAAGGAACGAACTTGGTGCCATCTGTAAAAGAATTATATAAAGGGCAAAAGGGATTGACTGCTGTCTTCATTTGCACCATCTATTCTCCCCTGTTCAGTAACACGTTCAAAGCTGTTTCAGAAATGTCAGAACACGACAGTTTAGGAGATATCTCAGCTTCACACTATTGCTATCTACAATGGAACCTAAAAATTCATCTCCTGGTGAGTCTGCTGCACAGTTACACAATACTTTTCGTGAGAAGGATTACATCACATTAGTCTATTTAGTTGACTTCACCCTAGCAGTAAAATACACCGTGCTCCACCAAACCCCTAACAAACAGCTCTGCAGCAAAACTACAACTGCAATAGGGGATCTCCTTAGTACAGCTATCTCAGTTAGGGATCACAGCTTTTCTTTACACCTCTGCTGCTGAAGCACCCAGTGCAGAGCCTGCCTTGAGAAGCCACAGCCCTGCCACACTGGTCTGCCAATGCCACCCAACACGTACCTAACTGAAGATCAGTACACAGCTCTCCCAGAGTCATGGGCATCATCCAGGCTGCTCTGCAGAGGAAGACAGCACCTCCAGAAACACAGTTCATTGTCTGTATATTATAATTTATCTCGAAAAATTTTTATGGTCATCTAAGCCTAGCAACTGCTTGGCACTTAGAAGAGGAACTTCGTCATTAATTAATACCCTTGAATTAAGGTCACATTTAATAGCATTGTTTTCATCTTCTATGATGTCAACAATGACCAGTCCCTTTTATGGATACAAACTTAATAATGATAGAACTATTTAAAGAATTCTCTGCATGGTCAGAAAAATGACCTAGCTCAGTATATGGTCCAGTAGCAGCAAACTCCTGGAAGAAGGCAGTAATATCAGTGTAAATATCAGTGCTACATATACCAGAAACAGAAATTTTTGGTCAGACAAAAGACAAGAAAACCCTTACAGACAACTGCACTTCAAGCCTTATTATTTAGAAATACTGTTACTAGTAGTAACTATTGTGATATACAAGAGATGGTTTAGTTTCTAGTTGTCACGGAAAGCCATGATGAGTATTACTTTGACTCATTAAAACAGTATAAACTAGACTTGTCCTCTTTAATATTCTCATTACATACTGAAGACACCAATATGACACCAAAATAGTTTTCTACCTTCCTTTTACACAACTGTTCATATTTTATGTGACCTACATACAGCTATGAACACTTGTAAAAAGTTTGTATAGACTAAACTGCTAAGTTGCAATGTCTTCACTCACAATGTTCCTAATATTGAATGTTTAACAGTATTTCTGAATATTCTCTATCCTCCTCCAACTTCAGAACTTCTGGTTTTTAACACATATGCGAGATCATGTTTGTATAACTTAAGTGATGATAAATCAAGATGTGCCAACCCTTACCACATACCAGAGTTGTTTCCTATGTGAAACTACAGAGAAAACTAACTTTTCTGCTCAAGAAGTTATAATTTATTTTTCAACTGTTCCACACTTGCATGCATGAACTCACATAGATAATATCAACAATATTATAAATATTTAATGATGCATTATTAATAAAAATACTATTACAAAATTAATAAAATTATTACCAATATTTATAGTTTGATCTATGATCAATGTTCCCTATGAGGCAAAATGTAATAAACCCCAGAAGTTTGGTCAAGAACCATCATCCAATACAGAATGTAAAATAGTGTTATTGAAATTAAGTGGGGCTTCAGGCATAAAGTTCTCCATTTTTAGTTTCTTTTCAGATAATTTTAGCGATATTTCACTTCTATTCCACTGCTATATTTTTTTTCTTCAAAGTTTGTGCCTAGAGGGGCAATCTTACATAAACATTCTTCACAGAAGAGGCAGGCACTACTTCCCATTTCATGACATGGTTTCTGTGTTTGGGTTTGAAAACAAACTCTCTAACACACTCATAAGTACTTCAAAGACTTTTAAGCCATGACAAAAACTTTAAAAGGATCTTTGAAAATTCCCTAGTAAAACACCCACAGTTAGCTCAGAATTTTTCCTTGGATGCATTGTAGTGTTATCTTTATGATGCTATCCATGATATTTTGAACTGCAGTCAGGAAGCTGTTTTACTATTTCCATATTTAAATTTAAAATAATTCTAGATTTGATAATCTTGTACTACTGCAAAGCAGTGCTAAAGAAATCTAGGTGGTAGTTGTATTATTACAGAGACTGTTGCACAGGATTTTGTTTCAAGGTAGGCAGGCCAGATGAATAGCAAATTTCTGGTGTAATGAAGTTTCAGAGACCCTTGTTAAAAATATACAGAAATAGTCTAGCCTTCTAATATTTATTATTTTCTCCATAATAAACAATATGATTTTTGTCATATACAAGCATTTGCATGTGGACTTGTGAAATAACCTCAAAGTACCTAATCTCTTTGAAAATCTAGTTCCTCTCTTTGTTCCCAGATTCCAACTGCTACCTCAACAAGCAAACAGACCTTAGACCTTGAATGTTTTAAAGTTTTACCTTTCAGTCAGCTACTGGGCTTGAGTATCTCAACCAGTGTAAGAAAAACCGTCCCTGAGCACCTACATTCACAGCCACAAATTCAAAGCCTCCCATTAACAGACAACATTCTGACAAGCAGTGCTGCTGGGTAAGTAAAGCTGTGGGGTGTCTGTGCCTGAAATGTAAAACAGTGCACCGCCCTCACACTCAGCAGTTCTGCTGCTACTGCTTCAGTTAGCCAGAAATGAGTGGTTTATTTCTCAACGCCTGCCGAGCAAGCCCATGTTAGGCAAACCACTGCAGAAAACAATAAACCACTCTGAATTGGACCATTCTTTTGTTATTTGTGATGAGCCCCTAAGTCTATGGGTCTGAGAGCTAGAATGGCTCAGGAAGGTAAAATAACTGGCTTCAACAGAGATGAACAACACGCTATTTCTCCTGCTGCACTGACTACTGAACTATGGGGTAGTTGAAGTTTTCTCCCCGTGTCTTCCCTGAGCAAATGGCAGCTGAGAGGTTACTACAGTCTAAAATGGCCAGATAGGAAGTCTGTGCAAGAGAAATTAATACACTGGAAAGCATCCTACAGATGCAGAAGTAAACAATCTGGTGCAAGAAGAGGGACCCCAGCTCAACACACTAGCAGTTCATGTCATTTAAGCTCCAGTGGCACTTCTCATGGTTTAAACCAAGCCTAAAAATTAGCATTTTCTCCTCTATGGGTTTCTCTACCTGATATGAAAGCAGCCACGTGAGTTCCATCGAAACTATATAAAATATGGATCCATTGACATAACCAGTCCTGTGGGAGAAGGTCTGAATGCTCCCCCACAACTCACTGAGCATGTCACTACAAACAGCAGCAGAAATGCCTCCTAGGCCATCTTTAAGGAACACAGGAAAATGCTGGGAAAATATTTTCAGTCAAAGCACTAGGAATGCTTATAGAAGATTAAAAAAAGACCAATGTTTATAATAGAGGCTGAAAATGTCAACTCTCCTAAAAATTTTCACTTCCTTATTCCAAAACCTTTCCCTGTTGTTAAGAAATGTTAGCTAATGGATCTTTTCTTTGAAGAAAAACTAGTTTCCTTCCTGCCTTCCCTCCCCCCTCACCTCCCCCCTTCCCCCCTCCACCCAAAGAGAAGCACTTTGGCCACAGAGAAACCAATGTGTACCTGAGGCAAACTAGAAAGGCTGCCAGTTTTAATACATGATCATGACTCAGCTGACACAAAAATTTGATTTGGTAAGGTGCTAAAACAGAAAGCAATAAAGCAATATATTTTCGGTACAAAAGTGTCATTAAAAGAAAGGACTGCTTGTTTGTCTCAATTATGTATCCACCAGACCTTATGTCTAAAAAGAAGGAAAAGAAACTAGCAAAATCACGGGGCAAGAAAAAGGAGAGGTTATGTGGTAATGATGGGCTGGTAATCTATAAAAGTTACTATGTCCATCAAATCCTCTAAACTCCTATGCAATTGAATGAAATCTATGGCTCCACAAATTTTTGTAACTTTTGTAACAGTTTTATCATTACAAGTATCTGTAATAAGTTTATTACCAGGTTTTGTTACACAGGGCAGAAAGAGCAACTGGGTAAATGAGTCTCTGGATGTGATCCCCATCAATAGGGAATATGAGGCTGAAAATAGGCCTGTGTGGCAACTTGGGTGAGAGTGGCTATGAAAAACCAAATTCAAGGACTGACGGAAGGAAAGAGAGTTCATGAAATGAGATGTCATTACAGTCAAAGTGTTTGTGGTTAAGACCTCATAGGAATTCACTCTACTGGAAAAAGGATTTAAAGGAGTTATTGGTTCCTGTCAATTAAGACTGAAACATGGAAACATGCAAGGGTTGCACCCACAATAGCAATTAGTATGGCACAATTACAGAAAATCAGTGAAGTGAAACAGCTGGTACTAAAGAAGCATGTCCTTCCTGCACTCACTTGTGGGATTTCACTTTGGACTAGCTCTAAAAACGCCAAAGAAGGCTGAGTGCTAGAGAAGACTACATAGGTAGGTGATGGAATGTCTCTCAGAAGTTATACAGCTCTAAGTGATCCTTACTTGGCCATGACTTTTAAGCTTAATTTTCTATCATTATATAAATGCTTTCTGGGTGGGGGGTGGGAACAACAAAAGATGGCTGTGTTAAAACACTGATACTTTTCAAATGAGGATTTTCCAAAAAAACCCCTCTTTTGTTAGAAGACTTTGTCTGGGTCTAGTCCTCACAAGATGACAGTTGTCAGTCACTATCCAAAGGACACATTTGTGCTCAGAAAAGATCATCAGGCTGGGTAAATGCAGAGGGTAAGCAGCAGACACAAAATAGTGCTGCTGAGGTAGAAGCAATTGATTCTGTTGCTTAACTACAACACAAAGCACCACCACTGTCCTTGGGAGACCTGACAGATACAGATCCCAACAGCTGCTAACATAGGCAGTTTATCTATAATTGTACCAGTTTAATAAGTCTCTGTATTGGGTGCAGGTGGTCAGGCTTTGACAGTGAGGCTGCGAAGGCCAGTGGCTGCCCCGGGCTGGTCACGACTGGTTCCAGCGGGCCCTAGTGGACACCCCTGCAGGTGTTCCATGCTTTTATTATAGTTTGCCGTCTTTAGTTAAGTGCTTAGGGCAGGAAGCATCCTGTCATGTAAATTACACCGAACTGGGTGCCCCCACTGTGTATGAACCACATTTTAGGGCATAATCTCATTTGAGATTTATTCAAAAGAACTGTACAGTAACACAGGAGGCAAGCAGCAATACAGCAGAAAAATGCACTCACAGAAATTTTCCATTGCTTCTTGACCCAATGAGGATACGGTGTTCTGACTCCTCCCGAGAGATCCTCCCATGGAACCACGGCATCTTCTCATGGGCTGTAGTGGCAATCAGCTTCTCCAGCTGAGGCTTCTGACTAATGATGGCTTGTTCAA
Organism: Oreocharis arfaki; assembly: GCA_013398015.1. Classification (NCBI taxonomy): domain Eukaryota; kingdom Metazoa; phylum Chordata; class Aves; order Passeriformes; family Paramythiidae; genus Oreocharis; species Oreocharis arfaki. The sequence continues at coordinate 281,050 of VZRR01012419.1, forward strand.
GAGCATGCCCCTAGAGAGCGGTAAAAACACGGTGAAACAGTCAAACTATCTTCTGCAATAAAAACATGACAGGTAGACTCCCAGTCTTTTGGGATTGCTTTTGGGACATCCAAGATCTACACATATTTGTTGCATGCGAAGAGAAGGCCTGGTTGCTGTAAAGATTTCAAACCAGAAACTAACATATGGTAATTGAAACATCACAAAACCAGGGTTCTCCCTTTACTGAAGAAAAATAAGGAAAATTAAACAGTAAATAAAACCACTGATATATCACTATTTAAACTTAAAATAAAGTAATATTGTTATGCTAACGAGACACAGCTAAATAGAGTTAGTCTGAGATTGCAAACATACCTCCATATTATACATCCTATGGCAATGTACCAAAATAAACTGAACATGCTTTGCACTGTTGCAGCATGTCTATGTCAAAGACATCAATGCAAATTTTCCCAGACAGAACAGTCCCCATTTTAGAGTGAATTGTTTAGAGTAATATTAACTTAGACACTTCTAACCTTGTCTTCAATCTACCACTTCTAAACTGAGCTCAGAATCTGAGGGCAATCCTCACTAGTTTCACCAGTTTTTAAACAAAGTTCATCAGCTTCCCTCTAGATTGAGCTCAGACTCATCAGAAAAGATACTGTAAGCCTCAACAGTTATAGAAAATGTTTTATAAGTTTCAGGCTTTCCCAGTTTGGGGATTGCTCCATGTATTTTATAGAGCAGAATTCATACAGTTATTTGCTAGCAGCAAAAGTCTCATGTAACTTCATGAGTTCATAAAGGTAACTCATGGCATCTCAAGGTGAAACAATATTCCTTTTGCAGCCTCCTATACTAGTGTTTCCATGTTAAGACTGGCTTCTTCATAGTCATTCTCAGGAAAAAATCCAACATCTTGTCCTCCTTATGGAAAATTCCTGCTTGACCCGTGCAGCACTGAAGGTGTATAGGCAGTGCTTTGCTGTGTAGAAACTGTTCTGTTCCAGGAACAAGTTCTTGGACATAACCTAAATTAGCATCACAGAAACAAGGCCAACTAAGAGTGCAAGATGTAAAACAAGTCATCATGTCACCATGCCTACTTGCATATCAATCCATAAAAAATCAGAATTAAAAGCAATGAAACAAACCATTTCTGTATCTTGTTCATCACATGTATTAAGTTTTGGTCCAAATGTGATGACATATGGTAGTGTAAAGGTAGACAAGATTATGCTAGCCCAAGCCATTGTAGAAATTCTAAGGGTTTAAATTTCAGGAAAACTAAACTTATCACCAAGTTACTGCATGTACTGGGGACAAAACCCCCTCACTGTTAAAACTCAAGCAGCTATGATTGCATTGTGAAAAAATACTACCTAGCAGCAACAACATCTGGAAACAAACCCTGCAATCTCTTTTTCTTCTAGATCAAAGACTACTTTGTGGCAAGATCAGTCTGGTTTTACCTGCAAATTCCACGTTTGCTTGACATACTCTCTGATGAGATTCTCTTTCAAATCTTCAAAGGGTCCTGTTTTGGGTTCAACGCCTGGTGGTCGGTTGAAAGGTTTTCTCAGCAGACAGATGAGGCCATCCGCTTCCTCTGAGTGATAGTTAATGAGTTCAGCAGGACTGGCGTGCGACTTGCCTCCTGCGATAGCGTATGAGCCACTCAGCTCCCTCTCGATTGTATAGTGGTGAACCTTCTTTCCATGGGCCAAAGATAAGGCAAAGCCCCCCAGGTAATTTCGGCTTTGGCGGAGCAAGTATAGTCCATCACTTGCTCCTCCCTGCGTCAGATACTCCTCGGCATCTTCACGTGTGATATTACCAAAGAAGTATGGCAAATGGTTAGCAGGGTTTGATGTGCTGGAAGCCATGGTTTTTCTTTTCCAAGTAGCAAGCCTAGAATACTATACCTGAAAATACAAATACAGAGACATGAATATCAGTAGAAAAAATGAAGATAAACCAGCAAGATGGCAGTTCACATGCAGTATGTTCACAGAATCACAGAATGATTAAGGCTCAAAAAGACCTCTAAGATCATTGAATCCAGACTTCCTCCAATCACCACCTTGTCTACAAGACCATGGCACTAAGTGCTCTGTCCGGTTGTTTCTTGAACACCTCCACAGACGGTGACCCTGTCACCTCCCTGGGCAGAACACTCCAATGTTTAACAACCCCTTCTGTGAAGAAATTCCTCCTGATGTCCAACCTGAGCCTCCCCTGGCATAGCTTGAGGCTATTTTGGTAATATATTTGTTGGTGATACATATGTTGACAATTTAGGAAATTATTTTAAACTGAAGACCGCATTTTTATTTTTACCTTGCTAGAAGTTGTCTGTCTAAATCCCAGAAGCTCTTTTCCCACTTCTCAGCACCTTGGCTAGAAGTGGACAAAATGATTAGAAGTTCAGTTTCTGCTTCTATTGCTGTAAAGCCCATAGGAGTTAAAATATGAGCCCTACACAATAAAATGAAGCATGATTTTAGGGAAGCCATGCAGCAATCTGTGGAACCAGCATTAAACAAGTCAGGTTGTGTTAATACCCCATTTGTCGTGTAGCTGGCCAAAGTGTGCAACGGAGTTACGTGAGGTAAAGAGTAGAAAACATTATGGACAACTATGTAAAAAGGGAGGGTCTACAATGCAAAGGTGTAACTGAGGAAAGGGAGTCTTAATGTAGGGCCTTTTGGCACATAGCGCTTCAGACTGACACCCTCCCTGGCAGTCCTGCAGCAGGCAGAGCTCTTTGTGCCTACTGCTTAATTAATCTATGATCCATCAGTGGATCATAGCTGATTTGCTATCACTTGTGCTTTTGTCAAAAACAGTAAAGAAATACCTGTGCTATGCTACGAATATGTGAAGGTTTGGTGTGGAGAGGAAAAGAGTGACAGGAACACAAAGTAAAAACCAACAAGGCTCACACAGTATAGAAAACTAGACAGGGCACAGTCATGACAAACCACACACTGTGCAGATCTTCCGGTCTTCTCCCACCTTCTTAAATGAGGGAAACATCAAAGTTGCAAAGATATTGCAACCATACAAAATAGAGCTTTGTGCAGCATGTTATTTATTACTCTTGTGATCTGCAGCTAAAAGTTACTGGCTTAAGTTCCCATACTAATCTAGTAACATAACTTGTGCTTGTTAATTGCAAAAGGAAGAGACAGAAGGCAGTCCTCAGTAAGACACCATCAAGCATTGATTCTGCATAAAGTACTAAGCAAAATGACCATTCTGACTGTACCAGACAAAGCTTTCCTCAAATGGAATAGATTCATTCAGTAACTTAATGCAGCGCCAGAGGATTGCGATCAATGGTACAATATCCATTTGGAGGCCAGTTAATAGCCTCGTAACCCAGGGCCAGGATTGGGGTCAATATTATTTAAGATTTTCATTGAGGTGTTGGACAGTGGGCAGAGCACAGCCCCAGCAAGTTCACAAATTACACAAAACAGAGCAGTGGTTAAAACATTACAGGGCGGTGATGCCATTCAAAGGGACCTGGAAAGGCTAAAGAATTCAAATGAAAGGAATTTAATGGAGCTCAACAAGGGGAAACATCCTGTGGAGCAGACTTTGCCCACTTTGGATCATCTGCCTTCCTGGCTAGGTGGCTTCTCACACCCTTGTGATGTCACCATGGAAGGGCTGGGACAGCCCGTGACCATGATGTTTTTCAGCAGGGTCTGTCTGCCCACAGTTTGTCCAGGGTATACAGGCTCTTCTCCCAGGTCCTCCTCACATCTTGCCAGAACCTACCACATGCAACATACATCTCAGCCTGCACACCTGGGAGGTGTGGAGGAGATCAGGGCTTTCCCCCTGCTCTTTACCCCTGCCATCTCTCCCCGCCCTCCAACGGGGTACAGAGATAGGGGCACAGACCAGCTGAGCCCCACATCTCTCTGCCCGATCCCAGGGCTGCAGATGCTGCTTTCAAGCCTTCAAAGAGAGCCATCAGGAGGCTCTTCCATTTTCTCCCCTCTCCCACAGCATCCCTCACTTTTTTACTCCTAGCACAAGGCAAGCTCCATCACTTTGTGTGTCTCTCTTGGCAGGGCATGGCATCAGGCACCTAGGAAGGCACAGGGGCGAACAACTCTGCTGCAAGGAACAGCGGCATGGGCCAGACACCCCAGGCAGGGCTGGAGTCAGTCTCTTCCTGTGTGTGAGATGATGAGAGAAAAAGGCCTCAAGTAGTACTGGGGAGGATTAGACTGGATACCAGCACGTATTTCTTCACTGAGGAGGTTATCAAGTATTGGAACAGACTGCCCAGGGAAGTGGTTAAGTCACCATCCCTGAAGGGATTTAAAGACCTACAGACTGGTGGTTAGGGACATGGTTTTGTAGTGGATTGGGAGGTGTTAGGTTTACGGTTGGACTTGATGATCTTAAAGATCTTTCCCAACCTAAATGTTTCTATGACTTTTTGATTCTATTACTCTGAAAGTCATTACAAATATGGGTGTTTTGAATGCTCTAGTTCCTGTTTCCTTCACTCCTGCTTGCTTGTTTCCCTAAAACACCCCCATGTAATTTTTTTTCACTCCACTATGTACTACACATACTGCTGGTTAGGAGATGAACATACATCATCCCACCTCTAGCAAAGGGGTCCTGGAAGGCAGGCTCCAAGTCTTCAATACCACTTTCAGGAAAGATGGAAGAAAACAGATTTACTACTGGGTTTTTAGCAAGGAAAGAATTTGGATGCATGACTGATTGACACTGGCTCTTCACCAGCACTGTACAACTTGGAGAAAAGGACAAAGTAATTCCATAATGTGTCTCATGCCAAGAATGGTACTGCACTGCAGTGCCTGCTCAAAACACCTCAGTAATATGTAGTGAACAAATATCAAACTGAAAAACACCACCACACTCTTCATCTGTAGAAATTAATTTTCATGAATGTATTCTATTAAAGTTCATTTTTGCCACACTTCTAGTTTCAGACTTAAAATAATGTTAGGATCTAAAAAAGATAAAGAACTAAAGAACAAAAATAACAGCTAATGAAATAGAAGTGGGGTGGGGGACAGGCTTAGAGGGGATAAATTCATCGTCTCTGGCTACAAAAACCTTTACGGCTACTGAAATTCAAACTCACTTTGACTATGATGTATTTCAGATCAGGCTACTCCTCAGAGTATTGTTTTGTCTCAGATTAATATCAGTATTTTCTATAGACTCTTCAGGATGATTTGCCCCGAAACAAGTTCTTAAAAGAGAAGGAGGGAAAAAGAATCCACTGGTTGTGATTTAGATGAAATGTCAGAGATGGCATTGGTGAGGGACTGTCTCTTAAATCTGCAGAATGAGAGGGCCTGCTATATAAGAAGTTTCTAAAATATGAAGAATATTTCTCAGTGATGGAAAGAACACCAGCAGGATTCTTACGATCTCTTAGATTTCACGAATTATTTATTTATAACTTTTTCAGAAAACAATGGCCTGATTTACTTTTGCAAAATAGGTTACAGTTGGTAGATTTCAAGCAAAGTTTCTCTACCCCATGTTCTAATATGGGAAGAATATTCAGTGTTTGGAAATGTTTGGACTGATGCAACATCTCCTGGCCACGCACAGAGCCAAATAAACACACAAAACTTTAGATAATGGTTAAAAACTTCTTTCTGAATTTTAGATGGCTGCTCTCTTCGGCTGCAATTCCAAAATCTTGCCTACTTTTTGGGAGTGTAATACCCTTCTAGGATCAGTAATGGAGCAGAAGAAAATGTTTGAATTCAGAGTTTTTTCCTCCTCTAAGTTTTTCCAGGTGCACAAATAGTGCTGTGTTTTTCCAGCCAGTGGAGTTACAAATGTGAAGCTGTAAAATGGAGATTAGGCCCCCTAAGGGTTGAATGTAAGGCTCTACCCTTAAGAGTGCTGGAGGAAGTGCAGCTGGTTACCCAAGAGAGGAGCTTGAGCATAACAGCAAAAGAGGGTCATAAGTGCAACTCTCCCCCTAGTCATTAAATTTAGCTTTTAAGGAAGGTACAAATGCATGCAAATATTAGGCTGATCCCACATGAAAGAAAAAATATTACACAAATACGTAAGAAAATTAGGTACCCACTTCTCCTCAGGTAACTTTCTCATCAACTCAGCAAGGTACTTCAGACATACCACATGAGTTTAGTATCTCACACGACTCATGCATAGTAGGAAGCGAAGCATTCTCTCAAAAGAGATGAGAAAAACTCAGGAGAACTCACCTGGAAGGTGTTAGAAAAAATCTGTGCTAACCATACTGCTACCATTAGCTTAATTCTATTTCATCTCATATTTAAACAAGGACAAAGGGAGAATAATTGCTGTATTGAAAAGTTTGCCTAGCAAAGAGTATAATATTACTGGGGTACTGATCTCCACTCTAACAAAAAACCCCATAAATAAGCATATGGATCTCCCTAAGAAGACCAAACAGTAATGCGGAAGCATTTCTGATTGATTAGTTTACTCCTCCATGCGTAAAATGACTGAAATGTGATGGATCAAAAGCCATGTAGTGGTAAAAAAATGTTACAAAAAATGTTCCTTATTTGAACAGTTATTTTGTTGCCTTTTCTTGTTTTTCAAGGTGGTATTCTGTGAGCAGGGTATGAAAGTAAAGAAGTAAGGTTTAAAGCAAACGTCTTTTGCATGCCTATGTGTGTATAAGGCTCACTAGACAGAACGATGAAAATATGCTTACTAAAACAATTCGTTCTACAACAGGGTGATATTTTAAGAACCCACAGAACATCAACAGTTCTCTAGTTATACAGAGAAAAACATTAAGAATAAAAGAATAATGTGAATATGCATTTTTCTGAAGTTCCTATTTAATTAGGATTCTTGAAATAAAGATGTGTGCCTCTGAGAAAAGCAGTACAAGTTTTTTTAAGATTCTTCTCTACATTTTCAACTTATGTAATATGCCTGAAAGATAAAAGGAATTCAGCATGCATAGAATTAGAAGTACCCATTTGATGGTGACTTGATGTACTATATCAAATATTTTGGTAGTTTCAGGGTTTACGGAGAATCTTAAAGGTATACTCCAAACTGATGTACACTTTGGCATAATTACCATCAAAGTATTGTAAATCCACTGTTACTGTGTCACTTCTAAGGAAACTAAATTTGAAGAAGTTTAACAAAAAAAATGGATTTGAATTACTCTTCTATTCTCATTTTTGCACCTTCAAAATCACCTTCCAATGTGTGTAGACAGCTGAATGGTGGTCTTAATTTGATCATCAGATTACTCTTAAATTTCTCCTTTACCTTTTTGCATAAACATGACGATTTAATTTCTATCCAGACCTTAGGAGAGGAGTTTTTATGAGCAAATTATGCAGAAACAAAGGAAGAACACAGCAAGTGTCTAAAAGTCATTAGGGTAGGAAATGAAGCAGAATATAATTTTACCTAGTAATTCAAACAAACTAGAGTTTGATCAGGGCATTAGAGTGAACTTTCTGACCCACAGAAAAACATTTGAAATCCTGTGTAATTCAACTGGTGATTTTTGCAACTTCTGCAGACATCTCCAAACACTGTTCCATTCATCACACTGAAGGGGATGTAATGTAGTACTGCCTAACAGGGAAAACTGACACTTACATTTCTTTGAGCTGCTGACCTTCCTCAGGGAACTGCGCTTGTTGAGAACTGATGCTTAGGGCACCGCATCTCAGCCTGCACCTGCTGTGTCTCTAATCAGCTTACAGCCTACAGCAACATTTCCATCACACATGCTTGGGCCTCCTCCACGTGTTTTTTCCAGGTTCTCCATGAAAAGTTTTCCTCATGCAATCAAACACTTAACTCTGAATTCCGCAACCTTTTACTGATGATCTAAGCTATGCTGAACTGTTTTTTCCCTTGTACTTCAGACTCCAAAAGCATGCCTTCTTTCATCTCCAAAGACTTTCCTGTTATTCCACATATACTCCTGGCCAGTGATGACAGATACATGAAGCATGTGTTACTTTTTATCAAGTTTCATTTTTATTATCTCTTCAACACTGGGCTCTTTCCTTAGCACTTCTATCTAGTAAAAATGCTTGTCTTGGGTGTCAAGTTCCACATTTTACTTTGTAAGAGTTCAGTTTCAGAAGCAATTTCTTTCTTTCAGATACTTTGGATTCATTGTGATGCTTTTAAGATGACAATAATGTTTCTGCTAGGGTTTTTAAACACTGCGATCTATTCTGTACCAGAAATATAGCTTAATTAAAATCTGTCTGGGAGAAAGAGGGAATGTGGTAGCTTTGGGCCCAGAAGATTTTTCTGATGGGGAATTCAAAACCTGAATCTAACAATATGATCAGTGAGCTTTGGGATCCAGTCTAGGGTCCAATCTGTAACAGGTTCATGTTTTATCATTATTATGAAAGTTAGTGGCCTAGCTAGCATCTTTCTCAACTTAAGGGAAAACAGTGTTTGCCCTTGTTCATGTAAATCCTCAGCATTTTGGCCATATCAGAATAAAAAACTGACTACAAAACAGGTGGCATTGGTATTTCATCTACTAGGTTTAGGGAAAACCATTTATTTCCCCTCCTGTATCAAGGGGTCATTCATAAAAGGAACTGAAAACAAATATCACAAACACACCTAAAATTAAAACCCAAAACAAAAATTAAAAAAACAAAAAATATTTCCCTACAGATTTCCCTTCTGGAGTCATCTTAGTCAATACTGAGGACAGACAGACAGATGTTTTTTCTCCACTAAAACATGCCAGAAAGGCCCTCATTTGCTCTAAATTGCATCTGACATTCTGATATCATCAGACTACTCCGGGCACCCTAGCTATTGAAATATTTCCTGAGGAAAAACTACTTGACCTGTCAACACAATTACTGCCCTATTACAAGGCAAACAGATGCTTAGAAAAAGCACCATAGCATTTGTGTTCTATTCAGAGCTTTTCTGTATAAGCTTCTGTACCGAGCTCATGGAGGAGCATTTGTCACTAGAAAAGCATTCTTCACTGATGCTAGGAATCTACTGTCTCTCTTATACAGCACCTTTCTTTTGGGACTCTCATGACTTTAGTAATCTTTTCACATGTCATAGTTTTCCTCTAATAAGGTTTTTCTGCTTTGATCTTTTAAAAAGCTCAGAATACTACTGTGAAAGAAAAGAAAAGGCAGGTGTTTATGGATTACAATAATTCTTTCCCTGGAAGCACAAATCCTATGATTTTCACACATATTAAAACCAAAAACAAACAACCAAAAAACCCAAAACAAAATGAATCTTTTTTTTTCTTTTAGAAAAAGAAAAACCAAAACCACTTACACAAAAACACGAACATTTTTTCTGCATCCCTACCATGCTCTATTAGCCCTTATCTCCTTTTCCACTCTTACACTATCACAAATGCAAACACTCCCTCTCGTTAAACTTGTCTCTTGTCAAAGCAAGAATTTCAGACTTAAAATGGATGGCATCATTTGTACGGGGAAGCCTACTCCCTTTTTGGACAAAGTACTCGATGTGATCAGTCCCTATCAAACCACCCTATAAATAATGGAACTACTGAGATGAGCTATGTCTGAAGGAAAGCATTCAAGATGCTGAAGGCAGACCCCTGTCTAACCTCCCATTTTCCTGCTCTGACAAGATGTGAACAAACTTCTTAACTTCTTTGGACACAGACAGACCTTCACCAAGAGCAGCTGTGGCTCTGTAGTGACTGCAGAACAGTGCAGGTATAATTGTTTCTTCCCAATACTGGCATAAATTAAAAAAAAAAAAAAAAAGAAAAAAAAGAGGCTGTGTTGGGGTGCAGTTACAAAAGTCTTACTCAGGGAGCCCCAGCTACCTCCCTTCAGGAACTAGTGACCTTAGCTACATAACACACACACATATATATATTTATATACATATATATGTATGTTATATATTTTGCTTCAAATATATATTCTCTTTCCACAATTACAGTAAAAAGTAAAACTCCTTTACATACTACACACCATACTATGACTGCACAGAGGGAGCTGTGAAATGAACTTATAAAACCAGTGAAAATACGTGAAGAGCAAAAAAGAAAATTATCATCTTTCTTGCAAGAAATCACTAAAATCACTAAAAAGAGATTGAACTGCCTGGTGAATGGCCTGCGTATTGGTTCAAAGTTACAGTGACATTAAATACAACAGCATAGAATATTTCCAAGTGGAATATATTTTCATTTTTACAGAAGAGTTTTTACAGAGACAGCATTAACAAAACTGTTATGGACAAGATAGTGATAGCACAGTAAAACAAAGACACATCTAACGTTCACTAAATTTCTCCCAGACCCCAAATAACTCCAAAATCTTCTTTCAAGGTTCACTACTGTCTATTGTTTTTCACAACTCAGAAAGAAGTTGCCAGACAAAGATCTATCAGTGCTATACCAACAGCGTTGATTCAAAATACTCCTCTTTCTCCAGGAGGGCAAAACCAGGAATATCTGTCCAATTTCCAAACACACACAAAAAACTTGCCTTGGGCACAGGGCCAATGATACTGTGAATTTTCATTACCATGAGAACTGAGAAAGGCTGGCTTAATTCAGAAGGATCAGGGTCCAAGTGTGGATGGATCCACAATCCATAACTTTGTTTTTCCTTCCTTGTGACATTTTTTGCGAATTTGCTGGTAAACAAGATATCTCAGAATTAAATCCTCATGAGTTCTAGAAGGAAGTTGCTACAGTCAAACAGAAGGTGAAAGAAAGGCCTCAACCATATAAAAAAACCCCAAACCCCACAGGAGAAATTCAACATTATTACAGCAGTCTCAAAGTTTTATAGCCTTAAAGGACTAAATAAAAATGCCACATTTTATTAAAAATTTTGGATAAAGTCCACTGTGGTTTTACTAGTTGGCAGACCTGAAAGATAGGTTTATTTTACATTCCAGTATCTTCATTTAACTTTTAAAAAACCAGTAATTGTTGCAGGCTTGCACTTCCAAAGCTATTATGAAGGTATGAACTCCCTTTCTTTTTTCAGGTCTGTCTCTACTTAGTTCCCAGTCTAGATGCTGCAGATGTAGAAATTATCTCAATTTCTCAGCCATGAATATTAGCCTTCACTTATTGTTAAGCAAACAACAAGCCAAGAACACTTGGACCCCATTATACTTCACTCCTTTACCTGAAATTCATCGGTCTATCTTTAGAATAGCTAAAATCTTTGCTGAATAGACGCCTCAATGGACTGGCCCCATGAGTCAGACTGGCAAAATTAGGCAGATTCCTCTTTCACATCAAGCTTATTTTGTCGTCAGAAACAGTCTGCAGTATCCTGCTTTATATATAAAGCACAGAAATTATTTCAGGAACAAAAATAACTTGCCTTTCATACACCTAGAATAGGCAAGCTTCCACAAAACGGGCCAAGCCTTCTCAGTGTTGCTTCTTAGAGTCTATAAAAACCATGTCGTGTTACCTTATTTTTCAAAAACCTTCTGCTAGGAGCATAGACCAGGTAAATGTTCTGCTATAGACACACTAAACACCAATGGCTCATCCCTTTTGAGGATTACAAATCAGAAAGAATTTGGCAATTACACTCCGAATGAATTCACACCCACAGAGGTACGGAAGAAAGGCCAAGCACTTTTGTTTTTTGAAAGGAAGATGTGATACTAGCTCACACAGCCAGACTGTCAACATTAAGGACCAGTTTCTTAACATCTGTCTAATAATTAGAATTATAGAAACATAGCATTGTTCAAGTCAGAAGAGACCTTAATCCTCTGTTACGGGCAGAAACACCTTTCACCAGACCAAGTTGCTCAGAGCCCCATCCAACACGGCCTTGAACTCTGTCAGGGATGGGGCATTCACAACTTTTCTGGGCAACCAGTTCAAGCATCTCACAATCCTCAGAGTAAAGAATTTTTAATTTAACAGCCTTTTTGTTAGGAAAGGAGTGTTTGTCTTAAAAAATAGCATCGTCCAACGATTGCGCCAGCTCTTCCTGCCTAGATTTTATGGGGACAGGCACATCATAAAAGACAGACTGCACTGCAAAAGAGACTCTTCATAACAACTACTGCATCAGCTAATTAGCCATCCAGAAAAGACTAAGTCTGCATCTCTCCCCATATCAACCTTTATCATCAGAACAAGCAGCACAGATAAAACTTACTTCTCATTGGTATAAGAGAGAATTAAACAGTCTCTTGGCAGGCAAGAACCCATTTCAGCCAGTAAACAAACTGAAACCTAACCTCTCCTCTCACATAAAACATAGAATGTTCCAGAAACACTACACAGAGAGAGAGGCATGAGCCCTCTCCTCCCCTCCTGCAAAATAAGCCCATTTGCAACATCTGGACCAACTAAATACTCTTGACAAGGCCAATTTATCACTCTGGGCAGACAGAGGATGCACCTGGCCTCAGCGTGTTCTGGGCCAATAGGCAGTATTTCCCTATCTTGCATGACAAACTGCCAGGCTGGAAAAAACCAGCTTGTAGTCAGGCCTCATCTTCATGGTGTGTTGTTCTCTGCACAGCATCAGCGGCTACATCGCTAAATGGTCCATTGCTAATTGTCACTGTGGATAGCTGCTATGTCAGGATAACAAAAAGCACCTCCAATTGATGAAACTTGTCCCTCGAGAGCTGGAGGCAACTGGATTTCACACTAGCAACATCATGGCCTCAATATACCACTGCTTCCAAGTGAGCACAACTCTGCATCCTTTTCAGAAAGCACGTTCCAGTGGGTCTGAGTTCACTCATCCCTTACTGGGGTGTTTTTCCTGCACTTCTGTGCATAGAAATAACTGCAGACCAGATCTTTGATGCATTCACTGGATGATGACTGTCACACAAGTGTTCAGGGCACCTGAGGCAGCACGAGATTTCTTGCCAGCTGAGGACAGAAAGGTTACTCAAAGCCTCCCTCAATGACCACTTCAGTTCTGGGGTGTCAGAACTGTTCAGAGCAGTGCTCTCCTGCTTAATACTTACTTTAAGTAAGTGATCATTTTCACTTCACAGCAGTAAGATGCTCCACTGATTCAAAAGACAGATAATCCCATTATCTGATTTGCAAAACTTATCTTTACTTAAACATCCTGCTTGCTTTACTAACTCTTGAACAAAACACTGTGGAATTCATATGAATTCTATGAAATGCACCAGTGCAATCTATCATTTTGTCAAAGCTGACAATATTAATGCTGCTTCATTTGCTCAACATTCCCCATGTTTCAGATGTTGAGCAACTTGGTCTGACAAAAAGTGTCCCTGCCCAGGGTAGTGCAGTTGGACCTGAATGATCTTTAAGGTCCCTGCCAATTCAAACCCTTCTGTGATTCTGTGACATCAAAGATTATCATCTTGACAAAATTTTAGGTTTGGGGGTTTTTTGCGTAGAGTGAACTTCTTGATTCAAATTATCGAATTTGGTCTAAGTTTCCCAGAGTAGGAACTTACCCATAAGCAACTGCTTATTACACATGCACCAGCTTCCTTTTCTATGTCCCCTCCAAACAAAATGATGATAAGATATTTTTTTTTTAGTTGAAGCTTTTCTGTAATGTACTTTGCAAGAATTTTAGAGGGGAAAGGATTGTCTTTATAGCAGATTTCTAACCTCAGTTTTTGAATCTAGACAAAGAAATCAACTTTTCAGGCAACCCTACCAAAAAATGAAGAAATCCATTTTATAAAAACCATTGCAGACATTGTTTCAACCGGAGCCAATTTTGAAATCGATACTAGAATTTTCAAAAGCAGAACTACACACTCACTGGTCAGCAGCAACACACATTTTAGCAATTTAGATCTAACATCCCACACATGTTCTCAGTCACACTGGCTTTAGCTAAGACACATACTGTCTCTCTATATGTTCTGGGTTCTGTTTGTTCTATGGGCTCTGGTCTTAGAAATTTTGTGGTTTCTTCCTCTTTTTTGTTCCCCCTCCCCATTCATTTACTTCATTATTTTATACAAACAGGGGGGGAAAACAAGAGAAAGGCTATCCAAGAAGGTAGGGAGAGGCTATGGCTGATGCATTTAATGGTGAGACCTTACTCATTTTACTGAATCTGTTTAAGATAAAGACTTGTGACAGTAAAATATTTAAGCAATTGCCTGTTTCCGTAGTAAATATCCTACTCTAATACTTCTTGAATGTGTTTTTTCTAGTTGCCTCTAATCACAATTGTGTTTCCTGTCAATTTCAACTCCACCCCTAGCCTAGACATTGTCTCAGGGATTTACACGGCTGGACTTACCACGCCAAAAGTCCTGCTTTATCAAAGCTTTTAGCACCTCACATCTTACTTCTGCTCAGTGTCAGTGCTGGAAGATTCCTTCTGCTGCCTCTTTCCATTTTTAAAGGAAGAGAAGTTGTTGGAATTTCTACTGGACATTTTGTCCATTCAAGACACCTGGAAATCCATATCTGTTTGGAGGAACACTATCTGAAAGCTAATGAGGACAAAACTGGAGAAATGATAGAGTAGTTCTCGCTGGTTAACCAATACATTCCAACATCAGTTTATTACACACTGAGTGATAGCGGAACTGGACAAACTATGTGTAGTCATACTCCTGTAAGCTGGTTCTAATGCATGTTAATTTTTCATTAGCTGCTCTGGTACAAAGGGAAGGCTTGCAGCATTTTGCATATCATAGAATCATAGAGTGGCTTGGGTTGGAGAATGACCTTAAAGATCATCTAGATTCAACCCCTCTGCAATGGGACCCCCCTGCCATGGGTAGAAACACCTTTCACTAGACCAGGTTTTCTCAGAGCCCCATTTTGGGGGACCAGCCCCAGCCTGGCCTTGAACACTTCCAGGGATGGAGCATACACAGCTTCCCTGGGCAACCTGTTCCAGTGACTCACCACTCTCACAGTAAAGAATTTCTTCCTAATATGTAATCAAAACATGCTCAGTTTTAAGCCATTCTACCTTGTCCTGTCACTACATGTTCTTTAAAAAGGGTCTCTCCATCTTTCTTGTGGGCTCCCTTCAGGTACTGGAAGGCTGCAATTAGGTCATTCTGAACCCTTCTCTTTTCCAGGCTGAGCAATCCCAGTTCTCTCAGCCTTTGTACATAGAGGTGCTCCATCCCTCTGATCAACTTGATGGCCTCCTCTGGGCTCGCTCCAACAGGTCCATGTCCTTCCTGTGCTGGGACCCCAGAGCTGGATGCAGAGTTTCAGGTGAGGTCTCACTAGAGCAGAGCAGAGGGGCAGAATCCCCTCCCTCCCCTGCTGCCCACGCTGCTTTGGATGCAGCCAGGACACGTTTGTCTTTCTGAGTTGGGAGTGCACATGGCTGGGTCATGTCCAGCCTCTCCTCCACCAGCACCCCCAAGGCCATCTCCCCAGGGCTGCTCTTGGTCTGTTCATCCCCAGCCTGTGCTGATACTGGGGTTTGCCCTGACCCAGGTGCAGCACCTTGCACTTTACTTGTTAAATCTCCTGAGGTTCCCTTGGCCTCACTTCTTGAGCTTGTCCAGGTCCCTCTGGATGGCATCCCATCCTTCAGGTGTGTCAACAACACCACTCAGCGTGGTGTCATCTAAAAAGTTCCAGAGCATGCACTTGCTCCCTTTGCCTGTGTCATTAATAAAGATATTAAATAACACTGGTCCCAATCCAGATATACTGAAGTCTCTTTATAACATTAGGATCCCTGCGAGTCTCAAAAGTATTTTTACCTTTTTTTTCATTTTCAGAAGAGCCACTCTTAAGAACAATCACTAATCATTGTATGTAAAGGCACAGGAAGCAATAACCTAATTTCAAATTCGGAATGTAAAGACAAACTACAAAATTGTATTTTATTTCTTTGAGGCAGGCAATATTTAATGTCAAACATGATGTTTATTTATTAATTACCATTTCCTACAGCCAATCCTGGAATTGTTTCTTTTTGGTTCAGGGGCATACAGGCTCCTTCACACTTCCTGCATTTGCAATGCTGATGTTTTCCAATCACCTCAACATGCAATGAAGAAGTCAGTGGGAAATGTTTTCTTCTGCTTAACTGTATGCCTCCACATTATCCTGTGTCATGAAATTAAAAGGTAAACAGTATCAGCTATGTACCCTTGCTGCTGGAACCTTAAAATAAAATGCAAATACTAAGCAAGAGCTTTGTGATCAAATTATTTTACCACACCTCAAATAAATATTATTAACTGTGTATTGTACTATTCTATACCATACAAAAGATTAGGGAAGGATACTACAAAACCCAAGCTTTCTTTTTCTCATGAGAGTGGGTGAAAGGCTTAAACTCAACTGCAGAAATTAATAATGATTTTCTGTAAAAGTAGTACAGATATTAAGAACCTTTTTTTGTAAAAGCATTTCTAGAAATGCCAGCTGAGACATCAGGTGAGCTGCCCTCTCCTCCTCCAAGATTGTCTTCTTTTGTCAAGTGCAAGCAAAACTACTGTTAAACTGAACTACAAAATTGTTTCCCTACAATGAAGCGGTAGTTTACTTTTTCTTAAATTAGAAATTAAGAAGATGATACTGTAAACCCTTGCAAGATGAGAAGTTTTTATTCTTATGACTGAGCCTTACTACTGACACCCACAAACACCTGCAAGTCCATCTTCAGCTTTTTAACAGATACCTTGAGGGATACAAGTACTCTTGCCCCAGTGGAGCAGCTCACTTAAGCACATGTTTACATTTAAGCAAAAAAGAAGCAGTTTTTAGAAGTAGCTAGCGGTTTATGCTGAGCACAAAATAACAGATTAGACGACTCATTTGGAATGATTTTTCTGTGACTATTACTCACATTCAGGGATAACTCTTGTATTCTTTGTAATTATGATATAAACCCCAACAAGTTCCCCTTTTCAGCTGTGCTATTCTGGAGCTAAACACATGAAACTGAAGGCAGATTCTGGGCCAGCCTGTGCAATGTGTACACAACATCTCGGGGCACTGATCCAAAAGTCTGTAAAGCTGGAAAAAGGATGACACTACCTAGAATCTTCAGTAGATTCAGATGCAAACAGAAATTCTTACAGCCACAGTATTCAAACCAGCAACGGCCACAGACTCATTGTTTTGTGCTAAATATTGCATCTTGAAAAGGATTAGGAAGGAAAAAAGAAGTGTAATTTGCAAAAAAAGAGAACATTATTGAGAGACCATGACTTCTGAACACAATATACATTTCAGAATTGATGTCTCCCACTTGCAATTCTTCTGTCCTAACAGATCCAGAAGAAAGGACGGGAGACTAAGGAAATGACTCTAAATTTTTTCTTTTTTCTTTTTTTNCCTCTTATTTTTTTTTTTTTTTTTTTTTTTTTTTTTTTTTTTTTTTTTTGGTCACTGGTATCTTCAAAGGTGCTTAAGACAAGCTTATAATTTCACCATCAGTCTTCTAAACTGTTATTTAGTGCTCAATATAAACCGCTAGCTACTTCTAAAAATAAATTTGTTTTTGTCTTCCTGTGACTTCGGATCTAATTCTGCTCTTGTATCAAAATTGCAACAATGGGCAAAAGGGAAAGCTGCACAGTTCACCCTTCCTTTGACAGAGAGTTAATAGTTTGTAACTGAAGAAAAACCAGAACATGTCCACGGTATTTCTCAAGGTATATTGTAGTTATTTCAAGTGATTGTGAAAACCGAAAGAATTACATACTTTTATTTATTTCAGCCGCTTTTTAAAGAACCACAGCTGATTTCAAACACTTTAGTTCAAATATACATATCTATGACTATAATCTTTCTCCCTCACAAGATAACTGTCACAATATAAAGAACATTCAAACTTCCTTATTTATCTCTCAGCGCTCAACAGAGGGACGAAGAAAAAAAAAAAAAGAAAAAAAAGAAGTCACAGTTCCTCTAAGTGGACTGCCTCAATCTACACTGCTACACCGTATGGCCCCCAAGCCTGTAAAAATACAGAGCTTTGCATGCTGAAACCGGATGCATCTGTACCGGACGGCTGTGTCCACGGATTACTCTCTGGATTCAACCCAAGGACTCAGGAGATCTAAGCTTCTGTGGATAAAAAGACCATGACAGAAACCGAATGGAAAAGAACATTAAAAAAACCTGCTAATGCCCTAAACAAGAATAATTTTGTTTTAAAGTTGTTTTGAATAATTGCTTAACAATATATCATGTGTATATATTTGGCCAGACTAGGACTCCACTTGCCACTCTTCTAATGGATCGTTTCATCTAACAAAAGTGTTGTTTAACTTTGTTCAAAATAACATCACCTCAAACTATTCCAGACAGTTACAGCATAAAGTGTATGCAGTAACAGTGCTAACAAAGATAACTGAATAATGCTGGCAGAACACAAAACGAAGAGAAATTTCTCTGGCACTAGGCTTGTAGAATCGACCACTTTCAGCACTTCTAATGATACAATAAGCACAGTTGTTTTCTTGGAAACAAAATAGGGAAGTTTGGTAAGAAAACCCGCATTTTAAAGATATTTTTTCAGGCATAAAGCTTTCACAGGCTATGCACCATTCAGACAGTACACCTACTTTTGGGTACACCTGGCTTTGTTTCAAACCTGCCACCACAATAACGTCTCGAGATAAAGCAAAATCAATTTTCTTTTGCATCTAAGTTTTAGATTCAAATTCCTGAGACGCTGGGCTAGTGGTATTTATTTCTGGAAGCACTGCAATACAGGAAGGTTTCAGGCTGGTGGTGCGTTTCCAGCCGCCCGCTCCCACCCCGACACGAGTGCCACTCTCTGCCGCCGCTCCTTGGGACTGTCTTGTGTCCCAAGCGCTACACTCTTCCTCCCACCTGCTGCTGAGCGCTCCGGCACTCGTTTCTGCCGGTGCCCGCAGCCTCGACACCCCGAACCCCGCAGCGGGGGCAGCACCCGCCCGCGGCTCCGGCTCCGGCTCCGGCCCCGTGCCCGGCGCGGCGCTGGCGGGGAAGGGGCGGTGGCGCTGGGCCGATCGCCCTCCGGCTCCCTGTGCTGGCGGCCCGGGCCCCCTACTCACCGCTGCCTCGGGGTCACTCGGCTCCGCGCCGCCGCCTCCTCCCGGGAGGCAGCCCTCGGGCGGGCGGCTCTGGCGTGCCGATCCGTGCCGGGCTGCGGCCGGGAGCGAGGCTGGACCCTCTTTCAGCCCCGCCGGATCCGCCGCTTCCTCGTTTTCGCTCACAGCCGCGGCCACTTCCTCAGCGCGGTGTGGGCGAGCGCTCCCTCCTCTTCAGCGGGCGCGGCCGCCGTGCCCTCGGACCCCTCTTTCGGGCGGCGGCCCCGGCGAAAGGGCCAGGCACCGCTGCAGCCCCCGACCCGCCCGCGCCGCCTCTCCCGCGGGCGAGGGACCGTTCGTCCCCTCCGGAGCCCGCGGCACGGACCGCGTGTGGTGGGTCCCTTGGTGCCGCGTCACGGGGCTGTCCTGGGCACCCTGCCGTGCCGGGTCTCCTTGGGACCCTTGGTTTGGGCTCCTGGTAGCGGCGGCGTTGCCTCGCGGGCATTCGGCTTTGGAAGATAGACGTGCCATTGTTCAGCACCACGCTGGGGACGGAGGATCGAAGCGTGTGAATTGCGGGCTTCTCGGGAGGGAAAAACGAGTGTGTGCGTATTGGTGCACGCACCAATCTCGAATTGGTGAATTCTGGAATATTGAAGTTCTGTGTCCTTTGGTGCTTTGTGTGTACTTCGCCGAGAAAAGGACTCAGAGGATTTCCTTTTGGAGCAGCACGGGGCCTGCCGTAGCACAGTATCACCCTTCCTGTTCTATTTCGTACAAAGAAAAAAAATCCTCTCATATTTTGATCAAACATTTGTAGCAGCTCCAGGTGTGAAGGAAACTCCAGTGTCCCAGACACTTAGCTTGAAGGAAAGTCCCTCTTCAAGGCCTCCTCAGCACCCTGTGTGATGGAATTAATTCCTGTGGCAGATGAAACCACACAGCCAAAAACTGCCACTATCCTTTTCCCGGGACTGCCCAGGGACCAACTGCTTCTGGTGTGGGTCATACAGGACTGATAAGTAGCACAAGGGGCCTTGCGTGAGGCCTGAGTGGGCAGGTCTCCTTCAGCGGTGACTGTGCTGCATGACACAGTGTGGTGTCCTGTGATGGGCAGTGCTTGCAGCAGGAGAAGTCCACTTCCTTCTTCCCCATAATAAATTGGTGTTAGCACTAACATGGGATACAGGCATTATTTTCAGTCAAAACACTGTCTCTCTTTCCTTATTGAAAAATGGACTGTACACTCACCTGATACTCAATAGAGCTGCAAAAGTTCAAATCTCTCCTATTTCATGTAAAAAAGGTCTCTGCTTTTGGTTCATTTCAGTGAGACTTCTGATAATTGCTGTAATGGCGGTGCATTTCTTATTGGCACTATGTTAGAAAAAAGATAATAACTTTTAAAACCTAATTCTTGCACCTGCTTTCATGGTATTGTTGTTTTCCTATCAAAATCCAAGTGTGAACAGATCTGCAGAAAAAAGCCTTTGGAAAAGTCATTACTGGACTATGAACTGTTTTTTAAGGGGAAGTCTCATATTGGTGAAAAAATCACCAGTACTGCATAAGCAATTGTATTGGACCTAGCTGGGAAGGATTTAGATTTCATTACAGCAGCCAATACAGTGCTATATCTTTGATTTTGGCTGAAAGAGTATTGATACACACTAATAATTTGTCTATTCCTGTACACATAATGTTGAGGCTTTCTCCCATTTTTCACTCTGCGCCTGTCCCCATTGTGTAAGCTAGAAGTGCACACGAAGTTGGGAAGGAACAGAGCTGAGACAGTTGCCTGCAACTGAACAGAAGGACAGCTCTTACCATGACTGGCTCTCAAAACTGGGGATAGATGAAGAAGGGTGGAAGGATGTGGGCTTCTTCCAAGGTGGCCACCAATCTGAGATTTGCTGGTAGTCACTGTGCTTGTGGGAGGTGGTAAGTGACCAGCTCTGCATCATTTGGTGTAGTTGTGATCTTGGATTTTTTTCCCTTCACCTAAAATCAAGAGTCAATAGCCTGAAAGCAATGTTGTAACACAAAAGCAAATGTCATAGAGTCATAGGATGGTTTGGATTGGAAGTGACCTTAAAGATCATTTAAACCCTCTGCCACAGGCAGAGACACCTTTCACTAGAGACGTCCTGCATTAGAGTCAGAAGAACTGAACTGGATCAGAAGCTTCAGAAAATAAGGACCATAATCTCACATCCTTTGGCCTCCTTCTGTTATCCACGGAGTTGCAAAGACCCCTATTTTATGTAAGAACGAGGCGTGAAGATGTTTTATAGATTTTACACACCAGATATGTGTGTTCCATAAGAATTTCACTTACTTATATCTCAATTTAAGTGGAACACACTAGTGGCAATCCCTAGGGGAAACTGAGTGCAATTAAACAGAACTAAACTGGAGGAGATGTCCAACAAATTAATTGAATTGCCTGCTCATTGTAAAAATCTATAAATTATGACTGTTTTGGTTACATACTAATTTACTGCTTTGAACAGAAATGTCAGTAGCAGTACTCTTTACCATATGAAGTAGTAAGAA
This sequence comes from Oreocharis arfaki, assembly GCA_013398015.1. Lineage (NCBI taxonomy): Eukaryota > Metazoa > Chordata > Aves > Passeriformes > Paramythiidae > Oreocharis > Oreocharis arfaki. The sequence goes on from VZRR01012419.1 coordinate 302,584, forward strand.
AATCAGGGATGTGAAGGTATTTTCTTTATCAGTTCACAGTTATTGTAATTATATCTGTGTTATTTCATGTCTATATAAATATAGCTATTTTAATACTGTATTTTTTGCATGCAATAGCCACATTTATCACCTTTCCCCTCTATTTTTACCTTAAATCAAGAAGTGCATCACACTTATTAGACATGTCTGTTATAAAAGTGTTTACCTCACCAGTGATTAAGAGTAGTTGTGGAATGTGCTTTTTACACATTAAAGAGTGCGATATGAGGAGGTATGATGTCTAAATTTAAAGTTTTGTGTGGGAAAATGAAGGCTAAGATTGTAGATTAGTTGAGAAAAGATGTGTTCTGAGCCTAGGCTTTACAAAACACATACTTACATGGAAATGAAGATTTGGTCCAGTCTGGTCTTTATGACTTCCTGCACTGCATGCCCATGACTTTACTGGTTCTAGCTGTTGGTTTTATAGAAATGATATGTCTGTTTAAATGAATATTAAAGAATGGTGGATTGCATGAAAACAATGGCTGAAAGAAGGGAAAGCATATACAATAGCAAGTTATGATTGGGCAAAAAACCAGGGCTTTTTTGAAAGTAAATCTTTCTGTAAAATAATTACCTAATTGTAGCACAGAAAATGGCCATGTCAGTGGGCAACAGGGAGATGATAAACTGATTTTTAAGAAGATTTGAGCAAAATTCTTGAGAATAATCTATTAGCATTAGTAATTTCTGCTTTGAATGAAAACCACCATAAAGGTGAAAAAAAATAAAAGAGAGACGACACATAATCACATTTTAACACACTGCACTGGCCGAGACCCGTGGTATTATTAGCTGTCATGCCTCCTGGTCATATGCATTGGCACTTAAACATCTCCAATTTCATTCTATTTCATCTATAATTTCATAAGGCTATTATATATTCATATGGACAATAAAGCAGCCACATCTATGCTGAATCAAGGACATAAGTAAATAGAGACAAATGGATGAGATTTTCAGGTCCTTAAGAGATGCAGAAAAAAAAATAGTAAAAAATGTTCCCATTGTAAGCCTACCAGTGGTACACAAAACTCCTGATTTTTTATTTTCAACTGAAACGTTGGGCTAAGTATAACTTGTAAATATTACAAATTACTTCAATAGTATTTCATATAAATATATATACTTATAAATAGAAGCCAATTCAGTATAAACCCACTTACGAGACTTTTCTATACTGTTTCTCCTAAATTCACCTTTCATGCCGTTGCTAACAAGCCCCTGTCTAATCTCAAGGAACAGCAAGGAGACATGAGAGAGAGACACTGCAAGAACCAACTTGGAGGCAGCTGTAGTTCTATTGTGTGTAACACTTGTCAGGTGTTTCCTACAGAGCCAGTCACTCGATCTTTGCACTCTGGTCAAGGATCTTGTATTTGCTTAAATGCAGCGCTGGCACAGGTTGCATCTGTGCATTTATGCTTTAATCTATTAAACCCTTCTAAAAATGAATTAGCTGCCACCCACAGTGCTCAGAACTGGTAATCTGAGATGGACCCTCACTGCTTTCTGAAGAAGCAGAAAGAGTATACCAAATAGCAAGAAATATTCTTCTTTTGTGAGAGCCAGTTGTGGAGACATGCAGTATGTCTTTCTATGAAGCCAGTTTGTCATGGCGTCAGTATCTGATTGATGCATAAAAGGCAGATGTACTATTCCTGGATTGTACTAACTCTGGAAGAGCTATGAAATGTTTCCACGTCACTGCACCTGAACTAATGAGTCCTGCCAGATCTGAGCTGACCTTGCATCCCAGTCATAAATATTCTTCCAGCCAAACAGCGTGGACACCTCAAATCCAGGATTCGCTGTCAAATGAATCAGGCTACAAAATACTGTAAAATTATAATGCAAAATATTGACTATCTGTTCACATGACCCAAATTTCTGCCTTTACAGTCAGAATAAATATTTAGTTAATATCAGAGTCGTCATGAATAATTTGGTTTTAATTTGTTTGCTGCTGCAAGGTATCTGGGGTCTTCATGCTGAAGCAAAATAGCTGAGATTATGTAGTTTGAGGAATACCTTGAAGATGCAGAAATGTCACTTTTCAGCCTTCCATTGTATTTTATTTTCTGAGACTTGATTTAGCAGTGACTTAACTCTTCCACAGCCTGTATCTGAATAAAAACTACAGTATCGTATATAAAAAAAAATCTGAACTCTTCCAAATGCTTTGAATGTCACTTCCTTAGCCATGATGGAATTGATTTGGGAATCCTTGGATTGCAAGAATGTTAATGTTCCTTTCAGTGTGCATGAGGAGCAGAAGTTTGGCTATTTAAGTGAATATGCCGTCTGTACAGGTACTCATTACCTAATTTTGTGCATACAAAAGGATTTTACAAGAAAGAAACTGTACTTCTAGGAGCTATAATAATGCATACCCATCAAGAAGACAGGTTTTCTGCCAAAAAGAAGAAGGATTTCACAATCGGAGTTTACTAGTCCTCAAATTTTATTCTGGTTTTCTTGGTTATTTTTAGTCCAGATGATAAGAAGATACACCATTTGGTCAGGTCTAAAAACATATTTTTCCCTGTAGGTGTACAAATACACACACACACACACACACACCTCTCCATAAAGACATATTTAAATGTCTTTAAACATTCTCTGATGTTCTATCTTGGGCTAGATCAGTTTGAACTCAAACATTACTTTAAAAATACACTTGCCTATAGAATTATGCAAAGCCATCAGAAAGAATTAAATCAGCGTAATAATAGCTTTTTTCTTTTTTTCCCATTGTTACACCAAAGAAAAGATGCAGGTGCTCTGTGCAAGAATGGAAGCATCACATGGCCATACAAAAGCTTTTCAGTTCTCGGGGCAAGACGGGAGCGGCATCCATTTTAAATAAAACTGAGGCTTAAAAAATACTTAGAACTAATCATGAAGATGGGAAGCTGAAAGACCTCTTTTATCTTCCTTGAATAAGAACATGGGAAAAAAAAATCTCAACCAAATTTCTGTCAAAGTTGACCCAAGTGCACACATAAAAGCATTTGTAGCTCCTTGTGAACTGAAACTGTTTGAGATCTCACAGTTTTGAAACAGAAAGCAGAAGTTACCTTGATTTTAATCTTATTTACATTGATGTTATACAACAATGACTTCTCTATGTCTGGTAGACTGTCAAAATTTCCTTTATGCCTAGATTGTATGTTGTTTCTAGCTATCTTCATAATGACACAAAACTCTTAAGAAGCTGCACAGAGAAATGGAGTGGACAAACCCTATATGAAAAAGGAACATTTGTCTAGATTGTTTTTAGAATTGTTTTAGACATGGTGCTTGAGACAGAGAAAAAAACAATATTTAAAAAAGTAGCACCGGGGGGTTTAGTGAGACACTGTACCGCTCATTGGGGGTGGAAGTAGAAGCACTAAACTATGCCTTGCTATGTTAATCACATATGAATAATGTCCTTCTAGAAGAGTCACAATCACAGCACTTCTAATAGCAAGTGAGGGGTGCAGAACTAAGGCGTGCTATATGCGAAGTATCAAAAGCTGGTTCTTTTTTTGTTAGTCTTCTCTCTTCTTCTTCTTTTTCTTTTTTTTTTTTTTTTTAATGTATGTCCAAATGCATGATGCAGCAGGCACAAATAATTCAAATAAAACAGTTTGAAATTTGGAGTTATTTAAAACAATCAGGTTTCATTTGCCTCTCTACATCTGTGGAGCAAGATGGGGTGATTTTGTCAGGGTCTTTTTGTTGAACAAAAAGTTTCTTTTCTGTGTTTAACATTTTTGAAGTGCAAATCATGATCTATGTATAAATGCTGTACATATTGTCGTGTTTTAATGGGGGAAACCAGACTTTGAGTCTGAAGACAGGTACACTACAGGAAACGTTTGGAGGCAGATGTGTTCAAAAGACTCCAGATGGCTCCAGATACCCAAATAGCACTCAGATCTGTTCTGGAGTGTTGGAGTCTCACTGAAATACCTGGAGAACTGATGCTCAGTTCCTAGTCCCTACCTGGCCTGATTCATCTCTTGCAAGTCATATAACAGTGTAGAACTTAGAGTGCTAAACCAACGAGTGTATCTGACCCCTACATGGTGTGTTTGCAAGGATAGAAGACATGCACTTTGGAAAACAGAAATAATTGAGTATTACCACGTTTTTAGAAAGACACTGTACGTGGATACCACTGCCCTAGATTGTATTCAATTATTCTTCCATTTTACAGTCTTTCTAATAATTGAAAGGCAGCTCCATGGTGTTTGCACTTTTAATCAGTCTCTAGATTGACTAACCATACAAAAAAAAGCTTATAGAAAGATGCTGATGGATCAAGGAGATTGTGATTGCAAGTTTACAGGTTAGAGAAATATTTATACTGTGACAGCTTTTCTTGGACTCTATTTTGAAGAGGCATTTACATTGCATTTGTGAGATGCACTGTATTCTTTCTGGGGACTATGTATTTCAGACCTCACTTTCAGTCCTTTCGAAATCCAGCTGGAAGAACATTCTGGTTCTTCTGGAACTTCTGGGAAGTTCTTCTCCCCCTTATTTTTGTAAAGTACCACTTCGTTTTATCTTAATTAATTATTCTTTTCTCTACGTGGGCTGCAGTAGTTACAGCCAAAGGGTAATTGCTTTTCCAACTTACTCATACACTTTTTATTGCTTTAAAAATGCATCTTTAGAAACTGAGACAGGTGGTCCTAGTTGGCTTTTGGATCTAAGGAGCCACATAGGTTGTCAGTTCCAGTAGCTGGGTATTTCAGGGAATTCAGGACATTTTGTAGGTACCTCCAGGTTTCTTCATTAAATATGTTAAGAGAAACGGTGGACTATTGTGGTTATTTTGATTACATGGAATAAACATTTTTTATGAAAGATTTCAGTCAACTTTGAGGCTAACCCTGTGTTCATATTTTTTAAAGTTGCTATGGCCTTTGTTTACAACATTTATATTGTTGTAATTTTCATTTTCTAAGTGTCTGTTAATATATCTTGACTTACTCATGTTTAAATGCTTAGAAATCCGTGATGAGCATTGTTTTGAGCATACTAGGATCTCAGCTGTCTGTATCTGTATTGCTGTAAGGTGGCGGTAGATCTCTGACTCTAGAGAGAGTTCATTTACTTTCTATGATTTCCTACATCCATTCATGCACATGTGTAGATTTGGAGTTCCCAGCATATTTCTCTCTCTCTCTTTTCTCTCTTCCCCTCTCTCCACAATATATATTCTTCTTTCGTCACATCTGTGCTCTTGTAAGATGAACACTTTTTTTTCAGTAAAGTAAATATCAGTGAAAGGGCAGCACAGTTTTTTGAACAATTCTGCCGTGTATAAATACAGGCTGCAAGTATTGCTGCCTTTGAATTTCTTTCTCCTTAGCAGCACTGTGTGCTGCATTAGACCAACTAAGGAAATATAGTTTTGTATTGAATACAATAAAGTGCAGAAAAATCTTTTTTTTATTGTACCAAGTCAGTAAATACCTGTGTGAGTAGGCACAGGCAGGCAGCACAAAACTATGGCTGAAATGCAAAGAGGAAATTTATTTCATTACCTCGCTAGCAGGAGGATCCTGGACCAACCCCAGGAGGTGCTGAGAGACACTCAAGCAGGAGCAGAGGCACCATTGGGCTCCTAATGGCCAGCGGGACTCTGTGCCCATTTATCAAGGACTCATGCACACGTAGTTTACCACCATGCTGCGACCTCCCCTGTACATTTTTATGATATCTGAGCTTTGATCTTCTCTTTCTCAAGACAGGCAGCTCAAGCATGTCTGTGAGAGTGCCTCCAAAGCTCTCCAAACACCTGTGTTATCTCTACACAGAAATTCTACTTCTCAAAACAGACAAAGTACAAACAGTAGTAGGCATAAAATATGGCATTCCTACACGATTGTTTTCCAGGCTTTGGCATTCCCAGCTGCAAGGTTACTTGAGATAATCTACTGTCCTCCTCACCATTCTTCTGCTTTCAACCCATTCCTTTCAACAACATCTAATTCAGAAGTTCAGCAATACTTCATAATGGGATTCCACAAGGAAAGCTTCTGATTCCTTTTTTCCATTTATTATTATTCATATAATATCATGGAGGTGCATGACGTTTCAGGGATTTATAAGGCAAATCCCCAGACCTGTGGCTGTAAAACCAAACATGACAAATAATAATGTTAATGTGTGTAGATGGGAACAATACAAAAATAAAAAATAAAAAGACAAGAGACTTTGCCTAAGGAAGAGAACTCATTAACACACGTATAGAAATAATACATTAAAAGACCACTGAGGTCACAAAATTAAATATTTGAATTTAAGAAATGCTAGAATTGAAGAGTCTATGCAGTGTTTTAAGTCATCCTGCTTGACTGCATCTGTCTTCTGAACTTGCATGGCCTGTAAGTTGTCTTTTCCAGGACCCCTGACTCATGGCATACATAGGGTAGACTTGCTCCGGTGGTGAATCAGGTTGGATAGACATGGCTGTTGCTGATGAAATTCATGTGGGTTTTTTTAGCTGAGCTGGACATTACTTGATGAATGAAGATTTTGCCTGTGAAGGGAGTGCTAAACATTATATGCACATAGATGTTTAAAGGACAGTACTTTTGCACTGAGCCTTCTCTGTGGTTACTCTTCACTACAGCTGAGAGCGTTTTTCTGTGTGTTAGTTTACTGTGCTTTCAGAGAGGAAGGCCCTTCCTCCCATCTGCCTCTCCTCCTCCCTCCCTGTGCTGGGGGGTTGGCAGTGGCTGCCTGCATAAGGGGGTTAGGAGGACAGCTGATGTGCTGTCGGCATGGATTATAGCTTACTGCACTGCACATTTTGATGGTAGATGAGCATTAATAAAAACCCCAAAACTTGGCAACTTGCTTGTGAAATAACTGGCCTTATGAAGTGGATGAAGCAGGAATTTTGCAAAAAATTTGTGTTTATACAACTGCGAGTTGTGTACTTTACAGCATGCACATAGTGGATTTATAGTGGGTTACACATGTGACTTCAGTTCTGAAGTTTATTTTTTGAGATCCTAGCTTTGTAACTGTAAGGCATAACTTAGCCAGACTAGTATGAGAAAACCATTACATTTCTCAGAAAATATCCCATAACGTGTATTGGATCCTTATTTCACTGTACAGAACACTACAGTTCATCACTGAATAGCTGAATAGCAAAAAATACCTTTTTTTCTAGCATTCTGAAGGGAAAAAAGAGCTGCTTCTAATAAAGTTTAAATGAAATTATGGAAGATTCAATTTTATGCAGAAAATGAAGCATGCAAAAAAATCATTGTTAAAGGTCATGGTCTGATGAAGTTATGAACAACTGACATCAGGACTTTCAGGAAAGGTCATGGACCTCAGTGCTATACAGTGCTACAACTCTACCTATAGCATTTGCCTTTTTCTATTTTTTGTTTATTTTTTTTTTCCCAATGGGTAAAAACATTCAGAGATGATTTCAGGACTTGTATGTAAGAGGGGGGAAAAGCTAAATAAGTGTTTAATATGACTTCCTTTTTTTCAAATTTTCTTTTATATTTCACAAATGTTCTTGAAAGTTCTCCTTGTCAATTTAAGGGCATACAGAAAGTTTGTGAACAATGTGATTGGCTGAACTGTATCGTCCCAGGAGTTCCAGCTGAAGAGAGGCAATATATATATATCAGGTAAATATGAGTAACATGAAATGGATGGCTGATGACTGGTGGTTTATATAGAAGTCGTTGTCTACTTGAAAAAAATACGGTGTCTGCAGAATGAGAATCATTACCTTGACAAAAGGTATTTTGCTGATACCTGATTTGTTAGTTTTGAAGAAAACAGAGAATGATGGATAGAGGGATCTGCATATATTGGACACTAAGAGCAAGTGAGCTGAGTTTTACCTGAGACTGGTTTTTTGAATAGTGTTACCAAGCTGAAATATGCCTGTTCTGTGAATCAGTTAAAAATCATCTTTATCCCATACTGTCAGTCTCGTACTAGTAGTTATTGCTATGTCTGTCCACAGTTCCTCTCCTTTTGATTTGCTTTCTTAATGGATGACAGTGCTTGATTCCTTAATAGGTACTTAGATGATGAATGCCAAAAGAGTGGATGAAATAGACCTTGGGGTCTAAAACTACTTTTGGAACGCACACTTCAGTCAATATGAGATGGCTGTATATAATTTTGTTATGCAAGTATTTGTTAATTTAGAAAAAGCAAATATCAATGAAGAAAAGTCAGCTGGTGTAGTGAGGAGGACTCCCCTAATGTCATTTTGACCTCACCTTAAATGTTACTCAGTCACAGACAGAGACAATAACAACAATCTGCCTTCTCACTGTGCACACATCCCTTAGCTAAACTCTGGTGGGAAAAAAGGATGATCTTGAAAACGCGAGTGAGGCAGAGAGCTGTATCACCCAACAGTACACTTCATCACAATAAATCTCTATCTGCTGCTGTTTTATCTTTAAAATGTGGCAGCTGAGATAAAGAAGTAGTTCGTGCAAAAGAGAACACGAAAAGCCATAGGGTGGTTCAAGCTTCCCCGAGAGCAGTGACAGCTTCTACAGTCCTTAACTCACATACTTAGAGAGGTGTGGTTGAGTACATAGTTGCACAGAGGCTTTTACTCACATGACAGTGGAGCTCTTGGCATTGTAATTTTTCTGCACAGAGTATTTATCCTATTATACCTGAATATAAAGTGTGTTTACTTTAAAAACTGTGCGTGAAATGAAACTGGAAGGTATTCCATGTTGTATTTTAAAACAGACAACAGATTGGAGGAATGTCTAGGAAAACTAACTCAATTTTTGATATAAAGACATCAGAAACTACATGTAGGAACGAGCATCCATGGCACAAATCAGGAAGAGTCAGCTAAAGATAAAAGGTGTTCCTCTGAAAGTGATCAAGATGTTACATTTTATAACAGCCTCAGTGTGAATTAAAAATATCATTATACTACTAAACTCGTTGTACTGGAATTTAAGAGAAGGAAAACAATGTTCGAATTGTGGAATATCTGGAATACTTCAGCTCTAAACAGCCTTACTACAGCTGTGGTTGGAGTGCAATTTTCAGTTGTGAGCGCACGTATTTCCAGAAGTGTGAAGAGACATTGTCTACAGTGAATTAGAGGTGGTCCAGTCCACAGAACTGGTGAGAGATCCAGGAGCCATTCTCTATGGGGCTATTAGCATGAACAAAAGACCGAACTAAAGACAGTGATCTTTATGTAACAGGAGTATGGAAAATTAAAAGAAATAATCTGTTCATTCTGCCTTTGAAAAATAGCTAGGATGAGAAATAATATGCTTAAGGTACAGCCAAAAATGTCCAGAATAGAAATGAGGAAAAACGTTCTAATAAGGAGGGCAGTGAGTAACTGCAATAAATAATGTGGGCAGGTTGTAGAATCACTGTCTCTGAAAGTCTACAAAACAATTCTCTGGCATATACCTCATCCAATCCTCTCCTGGGAAAGGAGCCTGACATGCAAGACTCCTCACTCTTCCTTCCAGGTTTCGTTTGCTAGTATTAAGTTTTACTTCTACAGTGAAATTGCGAGAAGCATAACAGACTTCTTTCTTTTGTTTCCAGCAGGCAGCTTATAGCACTCCTAGCCCCAGTCATAGGCAGATGTTCACAATCTTTAGTTGTTTCCTGATTGCAGATGGATGGAGTAAGTTTTTGGCCTTATTTTGCTAAACAGACGTAACCTAAAAATACTCTCAAGGTGATATTTTGGTATCTGGAAGTTAAAAATTGCATAAAATATACTGGAAAGTGCTCCAGCATACCCCATACAGGTACACTGGTAGCATCACTTTTTGCAGATTTCTTATATTACCATCATCTCTTTCAGTATTAGTGCTGGAATAATGCATTGCTCCATCTTTTGGAATCTCATGCCTGAGTGAAAATGTGAATCTGTTGGGACAAAATTCTCAGAGACAGAATGGGTGTGTCATGCTTGAAGGTAGACTGCTTGAACAGAATATTTTGTGATGTGACATGTTGTGATGCAATTTACACAGGTCATATTCTGCATGAAGACTCCATATTAATCCACAGCGCACAGGAAGGGTGAGAGTCATCCCATCTAATTTCAGACATCTTTCGTCACCTAAATGGTATGTGTATCTAGTAAAGATCAGTCATCTAGACTCCACCAAACAAGAAACACTGTGCTGAAAGATGACTGATTACTTGAGCGGAAAAACTCATCTTCTGTGTATTTTATTCTTTCTCTTTTTAAAAACTGGAAACAGTTTTGGCTAAATGTCTAACTTCTAGAAGGCTGAAATGATGTGAGTGGTGATTTCTTCTTCATTGCAACTGGCTGAATGAAAGTCTAACTACAGGTTTACCTGTGGAGCTGTCTCAGTTATAGCACTTAGGAGCATAGATCACACTGTAGGAAGAATACCCAGCTAAGGTTATTGGACATACATTTTGACACATGGGTTTCTGTGTCACCTGCTGGCCTCCTGGCCTCTGCCGAGGACGCTGGCTTTGGCGGGGGGGGGGCGGGGCTGGGAGCTGAAGGGGCAGGGGCTCGGGCATCGCATGGATGGCTCACGCAGGAGGCAAGGCAACTCCAGGCGAGAGCACAGGCAGGGCGCGATGGTGCAGTGAAGGGAGGCGAGAGGGGGTCTCCTCCAAGTCTCCTTTATTAACTGAGGGAATGAAGGTCCAGGTGGAAAGGGGCGGAGGGAGAACTCCGGGGAGAACAGGGTGCGCACAAGGTTTTTAAGGGGCACAGAACTTGGGCGAGGATAAGGGGAACAACCAATGGGGGTGCAACTGAGGGGAGGGTCTGGAGCTCCAGGGTCCAATTAAAAACTCGGGGAGGAGGGTACCACAATATAGACAATTCATATAACCAATGGGACGTCAAAGAACATGGAACTTTCTGGAGGGAGGGGAGGGCCCTAGACCTCAGTCCCGCCCATGGAGTCCTCCTCAAAGGGAGAGCTCTTGTCGCTGGAGACGGAGTCTTCATGGTTGATCACCGGGAAAACTGAGGTCAGACCTCCCACATTTCTGTTTCATAGGCTTCTAAAATCATGTCCTAACTTAGATTTTTTAAATAAACAGTAGAGGAAAGAGACCAAAATAGAGAAATAAATTGATTGAATTTAGACAGGGACTTGATTAAGATGGCAAAACTGTAGCTTGCTTGAGTTAATGAGTTAATCTCTTTCAATTAAGTGTGGGACTGTTCCTAGTAATTAAATAAATCTGCATGTTTTGTTGACTATGTACATTCCTACAAGTGACTACAAAGATTTAAATATTTATTTTAAGTTAAAGCATCAATTTATCTGTAAAGTAAGCATTGATATTAAATATTGTATGATGTATTTTTCTTAGTATCAGCAGTTGTGAAGACAAGAGTGCAACCACCACTTTAAAAAAAGGAACATACTAATATCTTCAATGCCCAAGCTAATTTGTATTGTCTAAAAATAAAATACTAACTTCTGCTTTGGGCTACAATTTTTGCAAAAGAAGGTCAGTGAACTTATATGAAAAATCAGATGGGTTTACCAAGTTTATTTTGACACTGCATCTTCTTTCTTGGATGTCTTAGCTAGGAGGTGTGTCAACAACAAATAGAGATTCAGAAGGCTCTGTAAGAATTAACTTGACAAGCTCTTATTCTCTACTTTTTTTTTAATGTTTCTTTTTTAGCGTGAATAGGAAGATCACTCAGGACAGCTGGCATCAGTTGAACAAATGGCTCTCCCACACAATGTATCGCCCTGCTCAGCAGTCTAGGGAGGAGGTTGCCATGAGGGCTGCAGCCCAGGGGCTGGCCAGCCTTTGGGTGGTTGGTGTTGGATAATTGTTTTCAGTTGTATCACTTGTCTTGTTTGGCTTTTATCTCTCTCTCATTGTTGTTTGCCTTTTCACTAAAATATTATTAGTATTAGCATTAGTATTTGTATCATTTCTATTATTACTTTATGCTAATTATTAAGGTGTTTTTTTCTTAATTCACTGGTTTTCTCACTTTTACCCTTTTGATTCTCTTCTCCCATCTCTCTTGGGGGTAGTGGCTGAGCAGATGAGCAGGGGCTTACTTGCCAGGTGGGGTTGAACCACTACACTGAGTATTGCTGTTTCTGGTTTACAGGGAAAGGTTCTTATTCAGAATATTGTCATACACAGCATGATAACCTAAGTAATTTGAGATAATCAGCAGAGTGCCAGGTATAGAGGTATTTAGAGCATACTACTGCTCTAAAGCAGTATTACGGAGTGCTCCTGTAAGATCTTGGTGAATTCCTAAGAAATACTTGCATATATTATCCATATAACAGAATTGGGTAAAGAATCAAATTATCCTCAGTTCTCATTTCCCAAATGTGACCTTAGTTGCAGTTCCACCTTCTGGTTTACAAATCCTTTTATAATACTCATTTCTGCAAGTTTATTTTTGTTCAGTTCATCTCTCTATTGTTACATGCCACAGCTTCTACCGAGGTCATTACCTTTATCTTGGAAATTACTGCTTTTGATGCAATGTCTTAATTAGCATTTCACACTCTGTAGAAATGAATACAATATCCAACTGGCATCTAGAAGGCAGCTTTTACAGATGTGAAATTGTTGCTATTTAACTCTTGTATTAGTCCACTGCTTCATGTTGTACTCCATAAATTGTTTATCTCTTCTGTGAGCATAAAGCATGTTCTCCTATGGCCATTAGGACACAGCCTTTTATCAACATTCCTTCAGGGAGATATGTTGATGGCTGCTATTCAGAAAAGGCTTGAAATGAGGACTAAAAATTCTCAATTCTAAGGGTTATTTCTTTTTTCATCTGGGTTAAAATGTATTTCTACAATCAGATTTCTGTAACAGTTGCATAAATACACACATCTTGTAATACTGTCATCAATGAAGTAGCAGTTAATGGGCATCATGGAGTTTCCATCTTTCCTCTCTGTCAGTGGGCAAGCATTTGCCTGAAATAAATTTTTTGGTCCCTTTGTATAATTCCTTGTGCAGGGTGAGCATGAGCTACTATTCAAGCAGTGGACATCATACTGAAATTTCTTTGGAAAATCTTCAGTGTGTTACTTGCAGCACTTTTATCCAGCTACAGCATTTTTTAGTGGCTGTATTCAGTCAGAATGTATCAATATTGCTGTAAAGCATGACCACTGAAAATACGATTCATTTACTTACTCTATGTCTTGCCACTGTGGGCTGGTCAAAAGGTAAATTGATTTGCTAACAAAAGATATATTCAGAGCTTCATAATTTAGGTTTTAATTTCCGGAAAAGCAGAAGTACTCCTTTCAAAATAAGAAATGCATCCTAGCAAATTGTATTTCAATAGTGAGCAAAACTTGACATGAAGAACCTTTAGTAAGCTTTAGCAGGAGTAAGTTATCATATTGGATATCAATAAGGAACTTCCCATTCACNTGGAGGGAGGGGAGGGCCCTAGACCTCAGTCCCGCCCATGGAGTCCTCCTCAAAGGGAGAGCTCTTGTCGCTGGAGACGGAGTCTTCATGGTTGATCACCGGGAAAACTGAGGTCAGACCTCCCACATTTCTGTTTCATAGGCTTCTAAAATCATGTCCTAACTTAGATTTTTTAAATAAACAGTAGAGGAAAGAGACCAAAATAGAGAAATAAATTGATTGAATTTAGACAGGGACTTGATTAAGATGGCAAAACTGTAGCTTGCTTGAGTTAATGAGTTAATCTCTTTCAATTAAGTGTGGGACTGTTCCTAGTAATTAAATAAATCTGCATGTTTTGTTGACTATGTACATTCCTACAAGTGACTACAAAGATTTAAATATTTATTTTAAGTTAAAGCATCAATTTATCTGTAAAGTAAGCATTGATATTAAATATTGTATGATGTATTTTTCTTAGTATCAGCAGTTGTGAAGACAAGAGTGCAACCACCACTTTAAAAAAAGGAACATACTAATATCTTCAATGCCCAAGCTAATTTGTATTGTCTAAAAATAAAATACTAACTTCTGCTTTGGGCTACAATTTTTGCAAAAGAAGGTCAGTGAACTTATATGAAAAATCAGATGGGTTTACCAAGTTTATTTTGACACTGCATCTTCTTTCTTGGATGTCTTAGCTAGGAGGTGTGTCAACAACAAATAGAGATTCAGAAGGCTCTGTAAGAATTAACTTGACAAGCTCTTATTCTCTACTTTTTTTTTAATGTTTCTTTTTTAGCGTGAATAGGAAGATCACTCAGGACAGCTGGCATCAGTTGAACAAATGGCTCTCCCACACAATGTATCGCCCTGCTCAGCAGTCTAGGGAGGAGGTTGCCATGAGGGCTGCAGCCCAGGGGCTGGCCAGCCTTTGGGTGGTTGGTGTTGGATAATTGTTTTCAGTTGTATCACTTGTCTTGTTTGGCTTTTATCTCTCTCTCATTGTTGTTTGCCTTTTCACTAAAATATTATTAGTATTAGCATTAGTATTTGTATCATTTCTATTATTACTTTATGCTAATTATTAAGGTGTTTTTTTCTTAATTCACTGGTTTTCTCACTTTTACCCTTTTGATTCTCTTCTCCCATCTCTCTTGGGGGTAGTGGCTGAGCAGATGAGCAGGGGCTTACTTGCCAGGTGGGGTTAAACCACTACACTGAGTATTGCTGTTTCTGGTTTACAGGGAAAGGTTCTTATTCAGAATATTGTCATACACAGCATGATAACCTAAGTAATTTGAGATAATCAGCAGAGTGCCAGGTATAGAGGTATTTAGAGCATACTACTGCTCTAAAGCAGTATTACGGAGTGCTCCTGTAAGATCTTGGTGAATTCCTAAGAAATACTTGCATATATTATCCATATAACAGAATTGGGTAAAGAATCAAATTATCCTCAGTTCTCATTTCCCAAATGTGACCTTAGTTGCAGTTCCACCTTCTGGTTTACAAATCCTTTTATAATACTCATTTCTGCAAGTTTATTTTTGTTCAGTTCATCTCTCTATTGTTACATGCCACAGCTTCTACCGAGGTCATTACCTTTATCTTGGAAATTACTGCTTTTGATGCAATGTCTTAATTAGCATTTCACACTCTGTAGAAATGAATACAATATCCAACTGGCATCTAGAAGGCAGCTTTTACAGATGTGAAATTGTTGCTATTTAACTCTTGTATTAGTCCACTGCTTCATGTTGTACTCCATAAATTGTTTATCTCTTCTGTGAGCATAAAGCATGTTCTCCTATGGCCATTAGGACACAGCCTTTTATCAACATTCCTTCAGGGAGATATGTTGATGGCTGCTATTCAGAAAAGGCTTGAAATGAGGACTAAAAATTCTCAATTCTAAGGGTTATTTCTTTTTTCATCTGGGTTAAAATGTATTTCTACAATCAGATTTCTGTAACAGTTGCATAAATACACACATCTTGTAATACTGTCATCAATGAAGTAGCAGTTAATGGGCATCATGGAGTTTCCATCTTTCCTCTCTGTCAGTGGGCAAGCATTTGCCTGAAATAAATTTTTTGGTCCCTTTGTATAATTCCTTGTGCAGGGTGAGCATGAGCTACTATTCAAGCAGTGGACATCATACTGAAATTTCTTTGGAAAATCTTCAGTGTGTTACTTGCAGCACTTTTATCCAGCTACAGCATTTTTTAGTGGCTGTATTCAGTCAGAATGTATCAATATTGCTATAAAGCATGACCACTGAAAATACGATTCATTTACTTACTCTATGTCTTGCCACTGTGGGCTGGTCAAAAGGTAAATTAATTCACTAACAAAAGACGTATTCAGAGCTTCATAATGTAGGTTTTAGTTTCCGGAAAAGCAGAAGTACTCCTTTCAAAATAAGAAATGCATCCTAGCAAATTGTATTTCAATAGTGAGCAAAACTTGACATGAAGAACCTTTAGTAAGCTTTAGCAGGAGTAAGTTACCATATTGGATATCAATAAGGAACTTCCCATTCACCTTAAAAGGCACAGGAGTTCATTGAAAGACCTCTTGTCCTTTTCCTCCTTCATGTGCCTGCACTTTTCTTAGCAGCATCTCAGAGACAGATTTCTTCAGTGTGTTTTCAGTGTCCATTTGATATCATTTAAGTCATGTGAAATCCCTTTACTGTCAGAGTGGTTATAGAATCTTTTACAGCCTCTGATGTCTTGCAGGAACAGCATTTCCCTCTGGTGCTTCAGGAAGCTTGTCAGAGATCCCAGCAATGTGCTGCTTGGATACATTGTGGTGGCATGAGTGTTAGGTAGCAGGTCCCTTACCTCCCTTCTGCCATGCCAGCTGTGTGCACAGGGAGATAGCTCACATGATAATCTCACAGGGCTATTGCAGTATGTGCTGTTTAGTGATGTTGGAGCTCAGTTCCTCACTCAGAGTTAGGTAAATACAATACTAAACAAGAGGTAAGTAGTTTGCAATCTCACTGTAAGCAAGTCTCAACAGAGGAAACTTTCAGTGCTCCAGACCTCACTGCCTCCAAATTGTTCCCGGTGCTGTAGGACTCAACAGCACTTTTGAAAGTTCCCATTCCTTTGTCTTTTCCCAATTGCAAGACCTCTGACATACTCTTCTCACACCTCTTGGTTTTGGCTCTGGTGCTGATGACATGCAGCCTGAAAAAGCTCAGCTTAACCTGGTTAAGTGCAAGTGTGTCCAGGGATTCCTTGATGGCATCATCTCCTACACTCCTGAAATCCTGTTTTCTAGGGTACTGTGCAGTGAGATTATCTTGGGTTCTATGAATTGTCCCAGTGCACCACTCTTCTTCTAACAAGACTGACAGTCTTCTTGTATACACAACAGCAGAAATCATAATTGGTAAACCTGGCTGATAAGCAATCTACAAAAATTCAATTGCTCGCATCAACCTGCAGTGCATGTATCAGCACAGTCCTTTAGGATTCAGTTCCTGCTTGGTTTTTTGGCTTCTGTTCTTCAGCTATATGTCTAGCAATGCAAAGTGTTTCTCAACCATTATTTAGATAGATGATATAAAACAGAGTCTAATCTGAATATTAACATGGAGGAGAAAATGAGAGTTTCCAAAAACTTGGGTGATGATGCCTGTGAAAAGTACATCACAGTGAAGAACCACAATTTCATACTGAATATTGATACATGCATTGAATATTCAAAATACATATTAAATGGAACGATTTTGTTTCAATTTTACAAACTTATCCACTTTTTTTCTTGAAGAAGAAAAGCAAAAGGCTTTTCTTCACTATTAAGTACCCTTTCTAGAATAAGACTTTTATTTCATACTGTCTACGTATTGTGTTATAAAATTTGTGTTCCATGTCTGATCTATGTTGTAATTTTGTAAGGTCTGTAGAGGAAGCTGTGTCTTGTATTTTTCCTTTTGATTAATTCTCATTTTTACTTGGCTTTTTTGTAGAATTGTTAGACTCTTGGTTTTGCATATGTTTATATCATCAAAATTATGTAAGGTAAATTTGCATGTAGATGTTTATATGTGATCTACTTTTTATTTACATTTCTGGATTTTCATTTGCCAGATGGGACATTTTATTTTGAAATTTCAGTTAGTTCATACTGAAAAGGATGTTCATGTTCCACATCAAGAGGGATTTTTTTGAGAAAATGGTTTACTAACCAGAGACTCAGTGACAAAACCCCATTATTTTGTACAAGTAGTCTAGAATGACTATGCACTTCCACAGTGTGTGTGTGTGTATGTATGTGTTTGTGTGGGTGTGATTACATCCTAAATCAGCTGCCAAGGTGTGATGGAATCATGCAAAAATTAGAAGAAAAATCCTGTTTGTTTTATTCCACATCAGGAGTTCAGGTGGATCTCTGGCTAGAAAATCTGAAGATAAAGTAGAAAGAGACATGAAAAGTAGATTCTGAGGCAAATTTATCATGACATTTTCTCTCTCATGTTTAGGTAGGTCAGGTAGGCTGGCAGGCACAGACCTTAGGATTTTGTTTATGCATTTCTGTATCACCTAAGGGGAAAAAAACTTTGGCTAAGAATAGTCTTGTGTTATATGATTTCAGAAAAACCTTCTATATTGCCACTTAACTGTTTTATGCTAGGTCCTTACCTTTCCACTGAATTTGTACTTTAAATGCAGCTGTTTACGCTATGAGAGCTACTACAATGAGGACTTCTCTGTTGAAAGCAGTAATTAAGATAGACAGGAAATCACTAAGCCTCTTGAACCTAGCAAACAGTCAGACAGGAAAGATTTCATGGACATCTATAAAAGATTGAGTTGCATAGAGTAAGGGCATCAGTTGAAATTGAGAGGACATGCTCAAAACAAAGGCATTGTTCTTCACGAAGTTTCTGGCTGCAGGAGGCCCTGTTGCTGTAGACTTCAAAAAGTTGGTGCTAGATTAAGAGGAAAGAGAATTCTCTGAAGAGTTCTCAATACAAAAGTATTTTTATTTGAAGATACCAGGTCTGAATCAGGATATCCCTGAGACACAAGTAGTTGACTGTCAAGAAACGTTCATCAGGTTTGCCCTTTTCGTAAAGGCCCTTTTCTTTCTTTGCTGTTTTTGTTTAGACATCGTTGTAATCAAGATTTTGAACTAGTGTCTGTGTGGTCTTGTGTATTCTTGTTTTTAAAAAAGTATAAACTGCCATCTAAAGTATTTTTAATAAGAGGGCAATCTGACAGTCTCTGAATCATGTTCTTCTAGGTGGAGGACTTGTGAATGAGTAAGAGAGCTTGTGAGTGAAGATATACAGCCAGGGAATCTTGAAAAACAGGACGCCAATATAGCTTTTACAGAGCTGTAAAAAACAGAGCTGGCTGAAGTGCTCCAGGTGGGGTCTCTGCCAGAGCAGAGCAGAGGGGCAGAATCCTCTCCCTTCCCTGCTGCCCACGCTGCTTTGAATACAGCCCAGGACATGTTTGCCTTTCTGGGCTGGGAGTGCTCAAGGCTGGGTCATGTCCAGCCTCTCATCCACCAGCACCCCCAGGGCTGTTCTTGGTCTGTTCATCCCCAGCCTGTGCTGATGCTGGGGTTTGCCCTGACCTATGTGCAGCTCTTGAACTTGGTGTTGTTAAATCTCCTGAGGTTCCCTTGGCCTCACTTCTTGAGCTTGTCCAGGTCCCTCTGGATGGCATCCCATCCTTCAGGTGTGTGAACTGCACCACTCAGCTTGGTGTCACTCCAAAGTTTTCTGAGGGTGTACTTGACCCCTTTGTCTATGTAATTGATGAATGTATTAAATAACAGCAGTCCAAATGGGTTCCTGAGAAATACCACTTGTCACTGATGCCCATTAGGGCTCTGAGCCACTGATCACTACCCTCTGGATGCCACCTCCAACCATTTTGTAATCCATCTAACAGTCTACTCAACAAATCCATCTGCCTCCAATTTAGAGATAGAGATGTTGTGGAGGACTGTGTCAAAGCCTTTACAGAAGTCCAGAAAAATGACATCTGTAGCCTGTCCCTTGACCACTGATGGAGCCACTCCATCACAGAAGGCCACTGGGCTGGTCAGGCAGGACTTGCCCTTGGTGAAGATGTGCTGGCTGTCCTGAATCACTTCCCTGTCCTCCATGTGCCTTAGCACAGCTTCTAGGAGGATGTGTTCCATGGTCTTCCCAGACATTGAGGTGAGGCTGATGCAAGGTGCCCAAGGTCCTCCTTTCTACCTGTTTAAGAGATAGATACAATGTTTCCCCTTTTCCAGCTATTTGGAACTTTCCCTGTCTGCCAAGACTTTTAAAATACCATGGAGTTGGCTTGGCAACTACATCAGCCAATTTTCTCAAAACTCTGGGATGTATTTCATTGGGTCTCATAGTCTCATACACATTCAGGTTCCTCAAGTGGCCATGAGCCAGACCTTTACTTAGAGTGGGAGGGACTTTGCTCCTCTGGTCGCCGTGCTGCTGTCCGTCCGCTTGAGAGGTGTGGTAGGAGAGCCTGCCATTGAACACTGAGTCAAAAAAGTTGTTGGATACCTCAACCTACTCCTTATTTCTGGTTACCTGTTTTCCACCATTGTTTTTCAGGCGGGTTCGCCTTCTTTGACCTTCCTTTTCTGGCTAATGTACCTGTAGAAGCCCTTCTGGTTTTTCTTTGTGTCCCATGCTGGGCTCAGTCCCAGCTTCGCCTTAGTCTTCCTTACCCAATCCCTGCACAACTGAACTTCATCTCTATACTCTTCACAGGTCACTAGTCCTACCTTCAACTGCGTTTGATTCATTCCCTTTAGTTCCACCAGCAGTTCCCTACTCAGCCATGCTGGTCTCTTGCCTTCCTTGAACAATTTCTTGCTCCTGGGGATTGATAGCTCTTGTGCTCTATGGAAGGTGTCCTTAAAGATCTCCCAGCTCTTCTGTTCCCTTGTCCCTCAGGTCAGTCTCCCCCAGGTATCCCACTGACTCATCTTGAACAGCTGCAAGTCTGCTTTCCTAAAGTTCAGGAGCCTAACCTTACTATTTACCAGACCCATATCCCTCAGGACTGCAAACCCCACCAGTGCATGGTCACTGCAGCCCAGGCTGCCTCCAGTCTTGATGTCCTTGATTCTCTCCCTTACCTTGGTGACCATCAGATCCTGCATCACACCCCCTTTAGTAGGGCTCTTACCTGTGCATTCCAGGAGTCTCCTGGATTGCCTACAGCTTGCTGTGCTACTTTTCCAGCAGATGTCAGAGTGGTTGAAGTGTCCCAGCAGGATGGGAGCCAGCAAGTGTAATGCCTCCTGTACTGTGAGCAAGAAGGCTTTGTCCGTAGGCTCCCCTTGATCAGAGACATCAGTTTGCCTCTGCAATACCTTGCACACAGACTGTCATGAAAAGGTAATGACAACAGGAAAAGCTGTGCTTTTTCTTTATTTTAAGGCTATTTTAACTGGCATTTTCATTCACTGTAATTTCATTGCGGAGCCTGTGTATCATATTAACTATGCATAAAGGAGAATATAGGAACAGGGGAAAAATTTGCAAAGAAAGCTCATCAGCCAAAAGTAAGACTCTGTGGGTCACCTTCTGCTTTTTGCTTTTTTTTTTTTTTTTTTTTTTTTTTTTTTTTTTTTTTTTTCTTCTTCTTNTCCTTTTCAGGAGGAACTCATGCAGGATAAATTAATAATAAGGAGAGAAGGAAACACATCATGTAAGGCTTTGAAACTGATGCTTTTGATGTGTTGAAAAGGGGTTTGAAAACATACTGATGGACAGATTTTATATGATAGAGTATATTCAAACACACTGTGAAAAATCAAGTTCCTAATTCTTCAAAAATTAAAAGGTACCTGCTCTTTTCTGCCTAGGATATTTTTGTTTCAGTTTTGACTTTTGATTTTGTTGTGGGTTTTTTTTGTGAATTTTTCTCCTCTAATGATACACCATGATGGATTTTTAGCTCAGAAATTTCAAATTCTGGATAGGGGAGGTGTTATGTGTTGCTTTAAGTAGTTTTTGGGGTAGGTAGGTGCTTTTGCTACATCATTTTACAGTCTTCAGCTGAAAACAATATTTTTAGTATCTCATTTTCCTGAACTCCAAAATCTTACTTAATACCTGGCAAACAAGAAGAAGACAGAAGAAAATGTTCATCTGAGTTACAATACTAAGAGAAAATATGAAATATAGAAGTTTTAAAATAAAGAAGTCTATCAATAAATTCTGTTATTTTTTTACGATTTGGATGGACTTTTTCCCCTGCTAACATTCTGTAGAAACTCTGGTTTCTCGCTGCTTTTCATTGGCTTTTTTATCCACTGTAATTTGACTGGGGAGCCTCTGTATCATGTCTTCTCTTGGAACTCATATAATTTTTTTAGTCTTTATGTTATGAAACAAAGAATTTTTTTTTCCCCCCCCTAGAATTTCAGTTTAAAATCACTATTTTCTTCTCTTGTATTGTACCCGAAGTGTTCAGTTGTGTTCACATCCTACTTGCAGTATGTGAGGCTATAGAAAGCAGTCTTCAGACTCGAATGTTCTGATGTAGTCTAGGTTCTAGACTAGGTTAAGCTTCAAAAGTTTATGGCAGGCTGGGTTGGCTATGCAGATTCAGCATCAGATACGCAGCACCACATACTTAGAAATCATAGCACATGATGTCCTTCAATAATGCATTGTAAAGAAGTGAAAGGATCCTTACCTGCACTGTGCTGATGTTTTAATCTTTCTTTTCTCTATGCACAGGTTCAAATGCTATTGTTTGTACTGCTGTGTTATTTGCCACCATAAAGCTGCTTTTCAGTTTATTTGACACCAATGTCAAACTCTTGCTTCTCAAATAAGCTGGAAGAATTACTTTCAAGCTGTGGAGGAAATTACTCACCATAGCTTTGATTATTTGGTAAAAAACGTGGATGTGAAGGAACTCCATATGGTTCAAGATGAATGAATTAAGAGTTCCTTTCATATTTCTACATTATAAAATTATAGAGAAATTATTAGTATTCATCACTGATAACAATTTAGAGACATTTTGAAATCATGACCCTGATGCAATCACTGCATACCAATCTTCTCTTGTGCATGCCCATCTGAGTGGACAAGGAAGATGGCGATGCCAAATGTTATGGAAGTTCCTAATGAAGTTAATTTATGTCTCTCTTGCTTAGCTGCATGATTATTTCAGAACCACAGATTTGCTGATGGCTGCTGGAGACACTTATCTCACTGATATGCACCTTCCTAGAAATCCCCTTTGGAATTTCGTGTATAAACGAAGAAGCATAAAGTAGTCATCCTGTGGAATCCGGATAAAACATCATTCTCAGGATTGTATCTCTGTGCTAGAGTGTTCTCCTACACTTGTATAACAATTCGTAAGTTTCACCTGTCTGCCTATCAGTGTGATATCTTGTTATGATCAAAGACTCAGAGTGAAACTCTGATGCAAAATAGCTTTTAGAGTTTGGAAATTTCTTGGTTTCCTTGGAAGAATGGAGGAACTAAATGTGTGGGAGCCTATGTACAGCAGCAGTCTCTGTCACTTCTGCTGCCACAAGCTTTTGGCTGCCTGTCCTCAGGGCCAGTCCTGGTTCGGTGTCCTTACATCAGGCTCCTGGGAATGTCTCAGTAGCGCCTCCTGCCCTTGGCTCAGAAGCCAGGGTGATGTTCAGGCCCTTACCAGGACTGCACAACAGCCATGACCCTGACCCTTCCAGGCTTCACGCCCTCCTGGTCCAGGCTAGCAGATCTGACACCTCAGCTTGGCCTCGGACCTGCCCCAAGCCTGCACCTTGCCCACTGGCCTCTCAGGCTCTCAGCTGATCCTGTTTTCTGTCACTAGCCCTGCCCTGCTCTCCCAGAGGCCAGGGAGGCCACTGCCTGCCCTGCTCTCATCCCCCTGTCTATGGGGTATCCCTGCCCTTTCAGAGTAGTGACCCTTTGCTTCTCCCTTGATTGCATGCACAAATCGACTACTAACTTTATTAGAGTTATTTAAATCCTTCCTCTATGCAGCCATCTGTCAGAAAAGACATGCTTGTCAAAGGCCAAATCTACTGTCAGGAACTGCCAATAAAAAATAAAATATTAAAGGAAGGAGCCAAACTCTCTGCTTCATTATTGCCAATTTTCTTGACTTCTTGAAATATTATAACAGAAACCTCTGAACAAAAATGGCTGAAAGATGGCACCATTTCACATTACAAAAAATAGCAGAATATTCCAGTGAGTTTATAATTAGTTTTATAATAAGTCTAATTAAAGAATTTTTAATTTTTACTTTTCTCTAAAATTGTTCCTGTTTTGTTGGGGTTTTTTTCCTTCAACTTTAAAAAAGAGGGAAAAAATAAAAGGAAGGAAATTAAAAAATGGAACGGTAGAAATTCTAGAGAGTTATCTAGTATAGAGATATTACAGAAATGTTCAAAGAGACTTGCTAATGTCTGTTTCCATGGGTATTTCGATTAAGCAAAAAGGAATTGTTGGAATCCAGGTCTTGCATTTCAGCATTGGTAGAGCGAAATGCAAAAAAAATTATTGTTCAAAGCATATAACTTAAAAAGGAATGCAGTTTTAAAATGATGGAGATTCGTATTTTTAAGTGACTTTTTTCTGCGTCTTCCTCTATCCCTAGAACTCTTCCCAGGGAAGAGTTTGTCTCAGTATGAAAGCAAAGATGCTGCTGTTTTCAGTGCCCTGACATAAAAATATGTGTTTTGGTTTAGGAACGTTATTCCACAATATAGTGTTCCCACTGAATTACTCCAAACCATGCACAGTTCCATCACTCCCCGCTCTCCACTTCCCCCTGCAGTGGGATAGAGAGGAGAATTGGAGGCATGAAAGGTAAAGATCATGGGTTGAGATAAATACAATTTACTGGAAACAGCAATGAAATGAGGCAACGAACAGTAACAACAACAATACTAATGACAGAGTGTAACTAAAAAAAGGTGAACAGTTCACAAATGGTTGATTACTGTGGAACACCTGGCAAGAGGGAATACCCGATTGCTCCCTCTGCCACACTAAATGACCCAGAAGGGATCTCTTTCCCCATTCCCAAAAAGTGATATGAGGTTGTATAGAATAATCCCCGGTCCTCCTGCCTACTTAGCCTTAGCCTTTGGCCTCCTGCCAAAATTAGCCTTGTCCTAGGTGGAACCAAGACAATGTGGGATGAGGAAAAGAGGCATAAAAATTCCTGGAGGTATTTTGTCATCAGTGACCATGAAAACCTATCAAAGTATTTTGCAGTCATCTGATCCCATGTGAAGCAAGAAAGACATCTGCTGAAGAATTAGTGTCCAGATGGCTACTCCAAGAGCTAACAAGATGGCTTAATCAAATGCTAAAGGTGAAGGATGCTAGAGCCAGAACTGGATTTAGTTCATGTGTTGTCACAAGGCTGACAATGATTAGCTTGTAGAAGGGCTGCTTACTTAAAGAATGTGAAAATATGGCTTGCTAAATTCAGCAATATATAACTCAAGAACGTAGTTAGATGAGTGATCGAGAAAGTCACCTTTGTGGTTCTGTAACTCAATACCAAAATCATATGTAAACACGAACATCATAGACTCATAGAGTGGCCTGGGTTGCAAGGGCCCTTGAAGATCATCTAGTTCCAGCCCCCTGACATGGGCAGGGACACTTCCTGCTAGTCCAGGTTGCTCAGAGTCCTGTCCAACCTGACCTTGAACACTTCCAGGGATGGGACATCCACAACTTCTCCAGGCAACCTGTTCCAGTGCCTCATGCTCACAGTAAAGAATTTCTTCTTAACAGGTAATCTTAACCTACTCAGTTTAATGCCATTCTCCCTTCTATCACTACATGCTTTTGCAAACAGCTAGTTAGTCATTCCAGGCTTCTTGTAACTAATTGCTTTCCATCTTTCCTGTAAGTCCCCTCAAGTACTGGAAGGTTGCAATTAGGTCACCCTGAAGCCTTCTCTTTCCAGGCTCAACTTCCGCAATTCTGCCAGCCTTTCCTCACAGGAGAGGTGCTCCATCCCTCTGATCAACATGGTGGCTTCCTTTGGGCTCACTCCAGCTGGTCCATGTCCTTCCTGTCCTATGGATCTCAGAGCTGGATGCAGTAGTCCCACTGGAACCTCTCTTGACCTGCTGGTTGTGCTGCTTTTGATACAGCATATATGCAGTTGCCTTTATCTGTCTTGGATATCATGCCATTTGAACTCTCTTGGACAGAATCAGATAACTACAATTTCCCTAACCCCTAACCAGGGCCTGCCACAAATCTGTGGATCAATAGTAGACTAAAGTAACCTGTGACCAGTCCCATGCCTTTCTTCTAATGCATTTTAATACTTATGGAAGAAATGCCAATAAACTGTATGAAATTCCTAGATGTCAGAGTAGAGATCTTCAGAAAAGATAGCTTTGATCTTACAAAAACATTGAGTGGGTTATAAAAGGGGGTGAGTCCAAAATTATTTTATGCACATACACAAAACCAAAGACATATAAACATTCATGAGCATTTAACTAGAGAGTGGGAAATACAGACCATGGAAAGATTTCTTCCAAAGAACATGGTAGGAGAAGCAACAGGCTCTCTTGGGTTTAGGGGAGTGATTTGTACCACAGCCTTGCTCAAGCGGTTTGCTGAAAGCAAGAGAGTACTTTTTAGTGTCTCTCCTCTGCTTCCTAAGTAAAACATTTGCTGGGAGGAAATTTTGGGACCTGCAATTATTATTGCAACTGTGTTCAGCAAAAGACTCCCACCAATATTTCCAGGATGTCAGTGGAGAGACACTATTTGCCATGGCCAAGTAATGATCAGGAAGACAGCGGTGACTGATGGCTCTTTGTATTAATAGGCAATGTTTTAGCACTGGATGTAATGTCCTGAGATGTCATCATAAGTGTGTTAGGCAGATAGAGGAGATAGAGGAGATGGAGGAGAAACAGGAGCATTTTCATGGTCTGAAATGGCACAGCCACAGCCATTGATTCAGGGTCAGAGACAAGAATATCTTTGTCAACAAGACACTTCCCTCAGGACTGTTTACCCTGATGAAGCAAGGGATTCACCATCATTGCCTTTCTCTTCTCATAATCAGAAGTGGAAGTAAAAGTTGCGTTTTCTGTGGTAGATTTTTGTTTTGTTTTCTGAGGTTTTTAAAAAAAATTTTAAGCAGCAGGAGGAAAATGTTGAGAATGAGTCACAGGCTTTTGTGCATGGAAATAGGCAGAAATTCACACCTTCAGGACTTAAGTCATTCGCTCTTCAGCTTCCCTTCAGTGAAAAGAATAAGGCCAGGATGTAACCGTAACAAAGTTATTAATTATTAACAGCAACAGCAATCAAAACACTCGTGATACATGGAAGTAAATAAAATTGGTTCATTTCCCTTAATGGGTTAATAAAATGTTACTTCACCATGTTTCCCTTTGGCTGGCTTTCTTCTTTAGTGCTGACTCAGTAACAGGTGAGCCAAGGATGGATTTGTTCCATCATATACCAATGACTCCTATTTAATATTTTCTTCGGAACAAAGAGACTGTTTTTTTTCTTTTATGTCTTGATTTATAGTTGAGCTGTTCCATAAAAACAAAGAAGTTTTCAAAAATGTCACCAGTTTCTAAGTAGCACTTTGGCAACTTGATGTCTTGCTTAAGGAGAGCTGTTGCAGACAGAAATTTTCATTTTTTTGGTCTGTATTTTTTATTTTTTGTTTGGTTGTGTGTTCTTTAATTTGGGGAGCAAATGTCACTCCAGTTCCTCCACCTGCTTACAGATTCCATCACAGGTCTTTATGAACTATTATTCATTAGAAGATGATAGAACTTTTTTTAAAGTTCTGAAAGTTTTGAAAGTTTTGAAATAGAAGGTAATCAAATCCATAAAAATAATTGCCTAATTTTATTTTGTTGGAGTTAACCATTTTCCATTTCCTGTGAACATAATCCTTTTCTGGTTCTGTAGGTTACCAGTAGGACTTACATGTCCAGCTTATTTATACCCAGTATGACAGAGCTGAGTTGATATGGGGTCAGAGATGTATCCATTGACCATCATGCCACTTAAGCAGTTTGATCTTTATAATCAATACTTTATAGAATTCAATGCTTCTTTGATTCTTTTTCTAACCATTTCTGATGCTTACTCAAGCTCAGACACGCAATGAGAGTGGCTATAAGAAGAGATGTGCAAAACAATTGGCTCGATATGAAGCATGCCTGTTGCACGTGTTTGGTTAATATTTCCCTGTTTCAGTGGCATAGGTACATTTTATTCTGGTCACACACTGCCCCTGAAAGGGGGCAGGTACCATTAAGTGCCGTGTAGGAGCCTGAGATTTGTTCACTAACTGCAGTTGTAGGTGGGTGAAGAGCAGAGTCTGTCAGAATGTTCCCAATTAATTGGAGGGATTGGCCTGATGCACTTTAAGACTATGTTAACTTTTCAGCTCAGAAAGAGTATTCACCTTCAGTAACCTCAGATGACGAGATGAAAACTGAAAAGCACAATTTGTGCTTCAGACTCCCATCTGACTTTTCCAGACTGACTGAAGAAGAAAAAGTCTAAATGTTTTTTGCCAAAATACGTAAATAACGCTGAAAGTCAGAGTAATATATTTATGGATTTATAATTTGTTCATATAAGTTTAGTTTTAATAGACAGTGCAGTATGTTAGGGAGTTCTAACTCACAAGTAGCAGCTGTTTTAAATGAAAATATCCCATGCAAAGCAATTAGTTGAATGTTTCTTCCTCCTCCTCCTCCTCATCATCATCATTTCTGAAATCCCATTCTTCTCCTGATGTTCCATTCTCGTAAGTTGGCTTGGTATAAGAAGAGCATGGTGGTGGGCTTTGATACCATCCTCTCCTAAAAATACTCAAATCTATTTTTTGATGGTTTTTAACCATCTCCTGTGTAGGGTTGGTTTTGAGGTTGTTTTTGTTTGATTTTTTATTTATTTATTTTTAGGGTGGTTTTGCTTTGGTTTTAGGTTTTTTATTTTGGTTGTATTTACTGGGCAAATTTCCAAACCCTCAGGAAATGTTAGCTCATGTGGGTTTCAGTTCCTAAAAGTGTTCACATGTGATCAGTTTCTGGAGCACATGGTTGGCAGCAGGCCACTAGTTTCCAATTCAATTACATCAGCCATGTTGCACTGCTTGAAGCAGAAAAAGACTTAACACTGCATTTTCTTATTTGGTGACCATCCTCTCAGATGATGAAAAGACTGCAAGATCTGCACTAATTGCATTTTCTGGACGAATTTTAAAAATTGCATTAACTATCCTGTCAAAATGTGGGATTTTTACATTGATTGGACTGTGGAAATTCGATATACAAATGCACAGTATCCAATCTCTCCAATAAGTACAAGCACTGTGATGTGGCCAATAAGCGGCACAGATTCAATGATCACTGTAGCTGAGATTCTGCATAAAATCAGGCAACAGCATGTGTTTAATGAATGAGCAAGACACTGGGAAATTGTCCAGGTCCTTTAATTTAAATGTCTCTGTTTGCCCTGAATTTTGAAATGGAGGTAGGGAACTGACAAACTAGCCATGAATACAAAGAAGTGGGGGGTTTTTGTACAGTATTTTGAGTGTAGTATGTTCTATTTACTACCTGAATATCCTGTAGTACCAGTGACACTGTGGTATTCATTGTTAGAAATAATGAATAATTATCTGACTGATATATTATTTTCTGTTATAGGTACTGTTATCCAAATAAGAATCTTATTTGCAAGCTTTAAATGTACATATAAATAAAATAAATTTATTTATATGTTTACATGTAGTTACATACAGAGACATACATATACGGAGAGAAATAAATGCATAATTTTAAAATGCTGTATAATTACAACTGCAAAATCACATAGATATGAAGAAATTATTGCTACTGTGTTTGAGATGTCTAACCACTACAATACATGAATGTGAAAAATAAGTCTGTCTGGAAAAATAATGAAATCTGTGGAACATAGAGTACAATTCTGCTTGGTGACATGTTATGTTCACCTAAAACTGTAATTCAGACAATTATGTAGAAATTCTAGCTACAGGAAAACAAATGCTCCTTATTTTGTCCCGCAGATTTCACTGCAGCCTAACAAAAAACGGCAGCTTTTATACTGGGGTTTTTTCAAAGTGTTTCTTTATCATCTGTTAAAATGGTGGTAATCTCCAACTTAATGCACTTTTGATACATTCTGTTAGAGGCAGAATGACCTTTACCACATCATTCAAGTCAAAGATGTTATTTTAACGTTCCTGCACTCTTTGTCCCTCAAAGGGCTACAGATACAGTAGTTTTCATTTCCTATTTCTATTCCATTTTCTGAGTGCCCTTGATCATGTCCTCCTGTTCAGTACATTAAGTGGATCTTACTGGGAGCTGGATCCTGAAACTCTACCCTGTTTGAAGCAATTTAGTCTACCCAGCAGACAGACTTTCCTTTTCCTATTGTGCAGAAAGTTGGTTGTGTTTAATAGCTCCTGACTATTTCTGTTCGTATGAACTTAAAATCCTTGCACATGTAAACAAAGTGGGTGAAAAATTTTCATGTAAAAAGTAATTTTCATGACAAATATAGAAATTTTGTGATTAAGCTTTATCCATCACATGCGGTATTAGAGGTGGTGCATATTTACAGAAAACTCACTTGCTACATTCTGTCAATGAAAAGAGTTCTGATATGGTTGCTGGTTTAACTTGCTCCACTCTAAGATACTTTTTTGGGTGAAAAGGCAATTTAAAGATACCTATAATGTAAAAAGCACTCTGACAAATTACAGACCTGATTCATTTTCTTGGCTTTGTTTTTTTCTGGTTTGCAAGGCCAGAATTGTCACAGCAGGACAAAAAGTGAAAGGATCACTGGAACAACAAATGAGTACAGCATTAGCTTTAATTTACTATTTTTTTTAATAGGATGCAAAAGACAAAGCAAAAAAAACCCCAACAAAATCCCAAAACCCCAAACCAAACCTACTGAATTAATATAGGCAACAGCCCTTAAAGACAAGAAATCTTTGAGAGTGCTGACAGTCTTTCTTGTTGTAAAACATGTACAAGAAATCAATGAGAGTGCTGACAGTCTTTCTGGTTGTAAAACATGTACCCAATTTCACAATCTTGAGTTTTGGGTCAGCTCTTTTGACATTAGCAAGTAGTATATGCCATAAATTACGTTTTGAATCACTAACTGTTCTTTTCCCTGTTTCTGTTCTGCATCACCCAAGAAAATGCAGAACAGAGCACTGAATTATCAGTTAATTCAGCCTAAGTTTCTAGTGTTGCCTAAATTTTAGGCAATAAATGTAATATTGTCTTGAGCCACATGTATTGGATTTCACACTGGACTGCTGTATTTACATAGACCATACTTAAAAAGACCAGAAAAAAAAAAGTATCCTGGATGATAATAATATTTTAAAAATACTATTACAAATATCACTGGAGTCCTAGAGTAATATATTTGGCCTCAGTCCATATCTTGTATGACTGTGTGGTCGGAAGAGAAAGCCGTAGCATTAACTTGGTCTCTGGTAGGCCTGGTGATAAAACAACCTGGTGATGGTTAAAAGCTGGATGGCAAAGACACCAGTGTCCCATTTGCAGCCCAAAAGATCCAGCACAGGCATCATAAAGGGTCTAAAGCAGAAAAGTTGGATGGACAAGTGATCCGGTCATCCTTGGTGCTCAAAAGGGTAAGTCAGAAACAAGGCATACCATCAGCACGTGTCACCCTGGCATTGCCTGAGCTGAGGTCAGGCACCAGCTAGCAGACTTTTTTTTGTGAACTGAGCAGTCTGCAAGGCTTCTAAGTACAGTCGTGGTACTCCTGTGTCCCTGGCAGAGCCTGCTGTGGGGGACTTCACTTGACAAAGACCTGGCACTGACAGATGCCATGAAATGTACTCTACACATTTTTGAATCCCATGTTACAAAGTGCTTGACCAAAACCAGACAGCCTTGCCCTTCCAACCACCAGGGAAGTGGGATGTCTTTTCACTCCCACATTGCCTGCATACATGATAGACCTATAATGAGATATCATATGGCTCAGTTTTATACTCAGGCTATTCAGTCAAATAAAAATTTTCTGAAACAAGAGTCTGAAGAATCAGATCTTGATTTGCTGTGTTGACTTGAAAGGAGGTATTTGTGAGATAAGGTTTGAAGGAAGTACTGCAGTGTGGAAATCTGCACCTGTCTTGCCAAGAAACTGTGAGCCAGAGCAGAGTGCTAGTGATTTGTTGCACAAGGACTTCTGTCTGTTTTCACATTTTTAGCTTTATAATTAGTCAGAACGTTATTACTGTAGAATGTTTCTGGTTAATTTACACATCTATTAAAAGATGGAACAAAAAAAATTATCTACTGGAAAAATCAAAATGTATTAACGTGCTACAAATCCTGGTGATACTATGGTGGCCTAGTGTCTAAAAACACCTTCTTGAGGAAAGGTGGAGAGTAATATGCCCTTAAGTGTTTTCTATGTATCATTTAATCTACCTAACAAATGAATTTTTAAAGCATCTCTTAGTTACTGTAATTAGTAACTTTCTTTAATTAGTAAATTTTATTTTATCATTTCTGCTGGCTACTCAAATTCCTTTTCTGTAACTTTCACAAACATTCACCAGCATACTGCTGTAGTACATTATTCCTATGAGTTCTCACGATTCTGGTATTTCTATGGAACTACCAGAAACTTCTGTGTTTTCAAGATGCAGTGGAGAAATATTTCTGGTGTAGCTGTTTAGCACACCATTATGTCATATAGCACAGTGGAAGAAGTTATCAAAAATATGTAATTTTTAGCAATATATTCCTGTGTTTTTCTGATTCAAAGTATTTTTCTTCATGAGTATCTTCCCAAATATAACTTGGCAATTAAAAAAAAAACTCCCCTAGGCTTACTCTTTTTCAGGGTGAGGTATTTTCAAATGGATTTTTTTTTTGCTGCTGCTGCAGCACCAGGGGCCACACAAGGTTGACACTATTGGCTAGACAGGCACTGAAGATCTGCTGAAAATGGAACAGACAGAGACATTTCGCTCTGTGAACTCCTAACAAGGTGTAAACTAAGACATGGTATAAACTCTCCTTCACAACTTTCTTTGGGTTTTGATAAGTGGGGAATCAATTGTGGTGACTGTAGCCTCTCTCGGTATAGCTTTCTGCACTGAATTTCCAGATGGACAGAGGAACATCAAAAAAACATTCAAAAGAAAGGTGTTGGTAGCCTCATTGAAAAACTTCCTACTTCTGATTCTTGAGGTAAATGCCTGGACACTATTCTTCTGGTAATTCCTTTAATAGAAACGTTAGAGCAACTTGTGTTGAACTATGTCCAGCAAAACCTGCATAAAAAGGCTACAGTGCAGAGGAAGGCAGCCCTGACTGTTGTGCTGAAGCCATCTCTCCTGGACAGAACAGGACTGCACTCAGATGCTGGGGCCAGCTTTTCCCTGTTATGGAAGAGTTATCTCATTTTTTCATAGCATGATGCATCACACAAAGCATTCATAGTTTAACATTCATATCCTGACAGCAGACCAACAGGACAGGAGGGAAAGCTTTCAATCTGCAGAGCTTATGCTACTCTTGTACTGAGGGTACAGGAAGTTCAGTGTATTTAATTGCACAAGCTGTGTTATAAATCCTTGTTTTCAGCTGTTAAAGTGAGCTGTGAAGAGCTCAGGCCATTTGTGGTGAAGTTGATTGCCTTTGTAGTGGAGCGATAGTAAGGATGTCATCATAACTTTAGGTCATATAAAGGCTTTGCTGAAATACTGATTGATGCAGTACTTTTGGGAAATGTATGTCAGACGTGCATGTCTTTTGCAGACTTTTGGGTGCTGATGAGGTCAGGGGACTGGTGTGGGGTGCACAGACCTATACAAAAGTGAGCAGAGAAGGCAAGGCTAGTTAGCACAGAATTATGTACCACTAGTATCGTGAAGCCACAACATGACCACACATAATGCCTTGGTAAAAGATGCTGGCTTGTTCGAGACTTAAAGGCAGTCAGCAACATTTTTTTCTTTGGCTTTATTGTTTGGTTTGGTTTTGTTGGTGGAGGGTGGGGGAGAATTTTTAAATTCTTTATAAAATGGGAGGCAAAAAAATGTATCTTTTTACTGGCCCAGGATATTTCTGCTGGTGGTTTTCCGGTGTTACTGCCTCTTGAGGGTAAGGTTGGAAGTGCTGTGCCTTCCTGACAAGAATTCACACTTGCTCAAGCTCCTGAACTGAGCTCTAGGTTTTACTGTGTGGAACAATAGCAATGCCAGCACCTACTGACTTTTGACACTATAACAAGGTCTCCAAATCTGACACTGCTGGGCTAATATTTGTTTTAAAAACCTCAATCATGTGAAACTACTGGACTCATTACAAAGGGAGAACTGTGACAATATCCAGATAATCTTTTGCCAACAGAAATTTAGTGAGTTTGGAGTTATTTTGTGGTGATTGAAGATCGGAAGATCATGGTGAAGCTTTGTAAAGCAATAATATCTGCACAAAAACAATAGTAAAAAGAAGCTGGCATACTGCATTTAGTCAAATTCCCTGAACTAAACAGGTGTATATTTAAAATTTTGGTTTAATTGAAGTAATAAATTGCAGACTTACATGGAGCAGCGTCTCTTTTGCTTAAAGATACATAAGGAACTTCAATGAAATCTTTTAAACTATTCTTCTTCCCTGCTTTTTCTGGTAGCTCTTCTCCCTAGGGAGAAGCCTTTGTGTTTAACTAGAACAGATTAAGAATCCATCTCTAAGCAAATCTTTTCTGTGCATAGTGTTTCCAGCCAAAATTTGATTTAATAAAGAGTTTGCCTGATTCCAATTTGTATTCATCAACACAGTTCTTCCTGAAATTATATTAGGAGTATTTTATAAAATGAAATAATTTATGTCCACACAGCAATGAATTAGAGTTTTTCTGTGAGATATCAGCAAATTTAGCAAAGGAAGAGCATTTGTTAGATTTAGTGAGATTGTTTTACTCACAGAATGATGAAGTGGTAACAGTTGCAAGTGTATTCCCTCTGTCTATGCCAGCACAAACAATTTGGGCAGAATATACCTGCATTCTTCCTTGTTCCAACACTGCAGCAGTAGTATCCTGTAGGATAGAGAGGGCTCATTTATTTAGAACCATCTTACTCAGAATGGTTCAAAGTCTCAACTCTGCTAACTAGTACATCTTGAAGTCCAATTTTGATGAAGATAGGCTATCACCCACTGAGTGGGGCTTAAGTCTCTTTTACCTCTTACAAAATTACAATTTCAGTTTATTCTGAGAATTCTAATTTTTTCTATTACAGAAAAAAAAAGAAGGGTTACTAAATAAGTTCTAGCTTCAGATGAAGTCTGCAAAGTTCCACTGTAAAAACAATGAGACTCTGACTCTGCAAGTATTGTTATTATAGCCGTGCCATAACTGTCTGGTAATTAAGTGGGCTTTTCAGGAAAGTTATGGTACACCATTTATATACTTGAATGACTCCCTCAGAATGAGTGCAATAGTGTTAGTGGTTGCATGGCTACACAGTAAGTAAACCTCTTATTTCTGGCAAGGCAAGCCTTTAACCTTTTTTAATCTTTTGGTTATTGTATGGGCTGTGGGCTCTTTGGACACATCTGTGCATGCAGCATTTATCTGTGCAGGACAGGATCCGGGCACTAGTAGGGATCTCAGGCACGCAATCATAGTGTCACTGAAGGCATTGCGCTGCACTTTTCAGCAGAATGAATTACGTTGAGAGAGCTGATGAGCCGAGGTAGTTGTACTGGTTTTGACTTTGGAGCTAGCTTATCTAGCACAGGCTGAAGTTTCTCTGTACAGTCCACATTGTGTTCTTGAGGCACACTCTAAATGATCCAGAGCCTAAAAACAAAAGTCATACACCTACCATCCAGTTCTACTACCTTTCTTCAACAGAAATGTTCAATTGACCCAAGTTTGGGTTTAGTAAGTGCCTTGCTGGTTCTCTGCAGAAAGACTCTCATGGTTGCAGTTGCAGTCCAGTTCTTTTGAGGCTTTTAAAGCTCCAGGTAAAGCTATATTTTGTATATCAACAAGAACCAGTATTATGATAAGAGTGGCAGAGAAAAGGGCAGAATCAACTTGCATATGTGGTATAATTATTTAATTTTTTCTTTATTTTTAAAGCACTGATTTTCTTAAATAAATATGATTACGCTATTCTGAAAATGTTGCAGGCTAACATTTCTTATTTCTTTCAGGGAAAGCAAATTCTGTCTATTCTTACATGTTGAGCAGTATAATGGCATGCAGCCCACACAGTAGGTAATCTGAATGAACAGCAGGCCTTCAAATTACACTAAAAGGGCTGTTATATTTCAAGCAGGGAACATTTTTATTACAGTCACATTCTTGACATCCTACAAGATGCATATACATTTTGTCTTCTCTCTTGATATCAGACCAACAGGCAACTAGCTGAAATAAGCAGACATCTCAAAATACTCATGAAGAGTTTACAAATACAGTTGCCTCTGCTTTTTGGTGCTGGAATATTTTGTACTGAGATAAAACTCTATTTTATGCTCAGGAACTGTACCATGAACTGCATGCAGGAAGCCTCATCACATACAATCAGTGATTCACAGTTTCATTCAGAGCAGACAGCTGCTAATGGCATTATTCACCCCAGTGGGCCGGGATTTGCGTAACGGGGCTTTCCAAAAGTATTAACACAGCAGTGAAGGGAGGTGGCAGCTCAATATTTTCTATTAGAATTTGACCTTTTGCCATGCTTTGGACCTTGATACAGCCTTAGTGGCTTCCTTCTTTCTCTGGAAAAAGACGGGCTATTTTTCCCATAACTGGACAAGGACTCAAACAGACGGTAGACCTACACCCTCATCTTCAATCTATGTTTGCTTTCTCACCTCGTTAACTCCCTCCTTCCTCACCCTCACTGTCTCTTTCCATTTCAAGGCTACAGAAGTTGTTCATTATGATGAACTGCAGTTCATTAATGATGCTCTCCCAACCATGGAAATTCCTTTCTAAAGACCTGCCACCCAAATAAAGTGACTTAAAAGACTGGGGATTTCAAAGTGTTCAAATGGTAGTTAGCAAGATCTCTATCACCTAAAAAAGAAAATAAACACACCTTGTGATTCATAAAAATGCACACATTTAAGTGCTACTAAACACAAGGCAGTGTAATTGTCTAGGCATTTTGTTAATCTTCCCATGTGGCTTAGGTTGTGTCTTTATTGCCAACTGATATGCAGCATACACATATTCGAGAGAGATATCCATTACTTGCAGAAAAGGCTAATGACCAGAAAGCTTTGCTAAGACTCAACAGAGTCTATTCTTAGCACTGCTATCAGTAGACTAGATGAGCTTGGACATGTGAATTCACCTCTCCAGACCTCAGCTCTACTCACCAAAGTACAGTGACATCTGTCTGCCCTTGGGTTATGACCTGATGTGTAACTGGGTAAGTTTTAAAGTCCCTCTTACTGTTCATGTTTAAGGGTAAGTGGAGAACCTGAAAACTCTGGCTATAGTGTATTGAAACTTGAGCAGTATTCTAAAAATTGAAGCTCTTTAGGTTCAGTTACTTGGCATGCTGATTAGAAGGGTGTCTTGGTTTGAAAGACAGCTGTCTACTAAGGAAGGCAGGAGCCTCCTTTGGAATGGAAGATGCAACCCCCTTCCCTCCAAATTATTATAATTTTGAAATTAAGGGGCTTCCAGGCAAAGATATGAGGAATAGGAATAACAGTTTTTTACTAATATATATATATATAAAACAAGGCAAACAAACAATAGTTGCTGTGGCAGTGATAACAAAACAGCACAGACACCCAGC
>VZRR01012419.1:340153-365587 GCA_013398015.1 Oreocharis arfaki
GCCGGCAGGGGCGCTGGTGGCTCCCGGCCGGGCAGGGCGGGTGCGATGGTTCCCCCGCGCCTGCAGGGGGCGCTCGGGAGCGAGCTCAAGCACCACGCGGCAATGGCGGCCTGGCGGAGAAGCTTCACAACCCCCCGGGGCAGCCGGCCCCGGTGTCCAGCAGGACCCTTGGGAGCAACAGGCTGGAGCAGCAGAGGAGAACGCAAAATCCCAGGTGGTAGGTGAGATGTATCAAACTCCAGAGCGTCTGGGCAGGCGGGAGTGAGGAGCTACAGTGTAGTGGAGGCTTGCAGTTGCAGCAGAGGAATGGCGGGGGCAGGGCAGTGGCAGCCCGGCTCCCAGTGGGGCAAGGAAAGGCAGGCTTGGGATCCCGGGGCTTTCCCCTGAGGCATCCAAGCAGACGGTGAAAAGGTCCTTCTTTTAGTGAGGTGGGGTATTAAACAGGGTCCCAGCACAGCAGCTGCTCCACCGAGCAAGCTTATTCACAGTAAGGCAGCAAAGGTAGAAGTTTCAATGATGAATCCCTTCCACGACAAAGAACAGCTCCTCTCCCCTCAAATGCTGGAAGAACAAGAAGGCTAGGAGCTGTACCCAGCCCCTTCTTCCCAGTTCAAATCTTGCGGTATCTCGCCATACACAAGAAAACCCCAGGTGAAAGAGATCAGCCAGCTGGACTCCTCCCCCTGTGGCCAGGTCTTTTGTTTCTCCTGAGCACTCAGTGATTTGTCTCTTAGCAACCAAGTTTGGGGAAAATTCTTTTAAGAGAAAAAGAAGAAACAGAGGGACACGTCCTAAAACGCTAACATTATCCACCCTGAATTTTTCCCATACTAACATGTTACATCAAAGTTAAATCTTTAAACCATATACATACATGCATTACCCTAGTTATATACATATATACATGCGGATATGGATACAAGTACAGTGCAAGTAGTTCACCCCA
Source organism: Oreocharis arfaki (assembly GCA_013398015.1). Lineage (NCBI taxonomy): Eukaryota > Metazoa > Chordata > Aves > Passeriformes > Paramythiidae > Oreocharis > Oreocharis arfaki. Next base: position 341,100 of record VZRR01012419.1, read on the forward strand.
AAATAAGGTCCCCTTGGGGTGTGCATAGGGTCTCTCCATTCTTTTGCATCACCCACCAGGTACAACCTGGTCCTTGAGCAAAGACAACCCTACATATGAGTTTGTCTTTGCTCAAGGCAGAATTAACCCAAACAGTTTTCCCGAGCATACCTCTCATGTGTACCACTGGTACCTTATCCCCGTCTGTTGTTTGTATGGGTTCAGATTGGGCAGGACCTGCTCGGCTGGTGGAGCCTCGGGTGTTAACTAACCATGTGGCCTTTGCTAAATGCATCTCCCAGTTTTTGAAAGTCCCCCCACCCAGTGCCTTCAGTGTGGTTTTTAGCAGTCCGTTGCACCGTTCAACTTTCCCAGCCGCTGGTGCATGGTAGGGGATATGGTACACCCACTCAATGCCATGTTCTGTAGCCCAGGTGTTTATAGGGCTATTCTTGAAATGAACATACAAACTCTGACTATATTCTATTCAAACTTGAGCAGTATTATAAAAATTGAAGCTCTTTAGGTTCAGCTACTTGGCGTACTGATTAGAAGGGCAGCTAACTTCTGTCCATGAGTAGGATTCACTCCAAATGAATAGAATCTCTGCCAAGAAATTTTGCCTACATGAAATTGTCTTTTGGGATATTGTTTCTTACACCTTGGCTGACATTGTTTCCAAACTGGCTTTGAGTTTTGTAATATCCACTAAGCAACCTTCACTTTACATTTTCTTAAACAATTCATAAACAATAAAGAAAAAATTAGTAAATATTTTAATTATTTGTTTGCTTCATCAAGCTAGTTAATATTGCTTAATGAAACTATTTAATATGATAATTCAGGTGAAAGAATTTAAGTCTCTTGTGGTTTTCTGGTCCACTGCGGCAATTCCATATTTTCGTGTGGCTCTCAAATTTACTCAAGATTGTGTAATACTAAGGATATGCAGAGCTGTTCAGAAGAGAGACTGTGTTTGCAAGGAGGATAAATGGGTCTGACCTACAGGCTTCTGCAGGGAGTCCACAGTGACAGGATGAACATGGAGCAACGGCATCTGGTAAGAAGGATCAGGTGTCATTGATGCCATGACATTTTATACAGCTCTACAGATATGGGTAAGTGAACAGATGCCAACAAAGGCCGTGAAAACGCTAATAATTTCACAGAGAAATATGCACAAGGACCATGGACAAAACTGAAAATCACCAAAAAGTAAAGGGCAGATAGAAATATTTCCATCATTTATGTGGAACCCCAAAGAAAATATAACAATGTGGTGACAAGGGTGAATCTGATATTAATATTGTTAACAGGGGTTTTAATTGTCATTATTTACATAGTTCTCATCATTGAAAATGAATGCAACCTTTTTCTTGACTTTGGTTGGTAAATGTAAGGAAGATTAGAGGGGAGGAGGTGGATCCCTATAGCAGGAGGTGACATGAGGTTCCTGCCATTGCCGATACAAGCCTTCCTGATCAATGCCAGGAGAAGGAGTAATCTGCTTAGCTTTCACTCTGACAAATGTTAGATGAGCAAGCTGATCCTACCGAAGCACTGAAGAACCCAACATGCTTTCTGCTCAGATTGTCAGAGCTGCTGTCCTAGCCTGCATGTTCTAGTCACCTGGGAGACTGTAGCAGACTTGGCCAGCCATGCTGGTACACAGACAGGTGGCTGTGGCATTCAATGTCTCTCTTTCAGCCTTGACAGGTAAAAAATGAATTTCACTTGATCAGCTACAGGGCAGAGTTTCTTCCAGCTGAGAGAGAGTAACCTGTAAAATCATCAGCTATTCTTGGCAAGCTGGTAGAACTCTGCTTGTTAAAAGATTTTCAGAGACACACAGGATCTCTGCAACAACAGAAATGCTGATGAGGGTGTTCATTCAATGGTATAGAGGGCTGACACAGTGGGACAGGGATGGTGAAGCAGATCAGTCTATCACTGAATTTCATAACAATGAAAAAGATATAGATGTATTCTTAAACTTGCTTCATGCCTGATGTCTTATTCAGGGTCTAGTTTCTCATATCGATTTCAAAAGGTTTGTTCTCTGTGCCAAATACTGCTGTAGTATTTGACATTTCATGACATGGTTAGGAGAGCAATCCACTTGGTGGTCAAGCAGTGAAAGACCATAGGGCTCAACTTAGCAGATGCCATTGGCAGATACATGACTCTGCTTCCCACTGTGAATGTCCTCAAGAAAGAGGTGAGTAACAGCAGTGCACACCTCTGCATACAACAGCAGTGTGGAGAATAGTGAAAAGCGTTCTTGTTACACAAAGTTTCTGCTTCAAATCTAGTTGATAGATGAGAGAGGTAATGATAGACTTAGAACAGAGTCAAGAAGAGACCATGAAAATCTCCTGCTGATATTCTGTGTTGATTGCAAAAGTCAAAGAATTGCTAATGAGCAGATTTTGTCCACATACACTAAAGGGTTTCTGAACCAAACACAGTTCCCGTCATGAGAGATTTCTGCAAAGGTGAAAGAGTAAACCACAGATAAAAGGAGATGTTTCAAATTAGTAGAATTCATGTCTAATAAGCACTTGTCAATTTTTCCTGTATCATTACTTTGATTCTACTCCTTTTGCAGAATGAAGTTCAGCAGCAAATGGAGAAAGCATCCCAGCAAAAGATAGAGGGCTCTCCTCCCCTCACTCCTCACATCTGATTATTGGTTGCAATTGAAGGAGTTGAATACCAATTACATCTGTGATGTCACGACAACCTATGATCAAAATTTTCATTTCAGATAGGGAACAATAATGCCTGAATAGAACTAAAGTAATTGCAAAGAATGTAATATACTCTCTGTAACTAAAAAGGCAGTATCTTTCTCCAAATGTTTTATGTAATCTAAAACATGAACAGGTAACATGGCAAGCAGTGAGCCTTAAACACAGAAAGTAACAGCAGGTTTCAGACTGCTGTTTATCAGCAAATGAGCAGTTCTTGGGAAGGAATGTTATGTGGCATTAAAAGTGCAAAAGTAAAAAGATGGCTGTATGGAATCGTATAATCATTTAGATTGAAAAGACCTTTAAGATCATCAAGTCCAATAGCTAACCAGGCACTACCAAGTCCACCACTTAAACTGTGGTGTTGTCCCTAAACACCTCATCTACACACCTTTTAATTAATTCCAGGGATGGTCACTCAACCACTTCTCTGAGCACCCAGTCCTTGACGACCTTTTTGGTGAGGAAATTTTACCTAGTATCCAATCTAAACTTCCCCAAATCAAATATAAAGTAGTTTCTTGTTGTCCTATTACTTGTTACTTGAGAGAACAAATCAACCTTCACCCTGCTACAGCCTCCTTTCAGGTAGTTGTAGAGAGAAGGAAGATCACTCCTGAGCCTCCTCTTCTCCAGGCTAAACATCCCTAGCTCCCTCAGCTGCTCCTCACAGAACTTGTGCTCCAGACCCTTCAGCAGCTCCATTGCCCTTCTCTGGAAACCCTAATATCTTTCTTGAATTGAGGAACCCAAGCAGGGCACAAGGCTTGAGATGAGGCCTCACCAGTGCCAAGTAAAGGGGGACAATCACTGTCCTGGTCCTGCTGGCCACACTATTGCTGATAGAAGACAGGATGTCACTGCCTTTCCTTGGTCAGCTGAGCATGGCTGGCTCAAGTTCTGTCACTGTCCACCATTACCCCCAGGTCCTTTCTCACCTTGGGCAGATTTCCAACCACTCTGTCCCCAGCCTGTAGTGCTGCATGAAGATGTTGAGACCCCAGGGTACGACCCAGAACGTCACCTTATTGAACCTCATACAACTGGCTTGGCCTATTGATCCAGCCTGCTACTTCTATTACAATTGATATTAATAACAACTGGTAATGTGTGTATGGGTGATGTACTTTTAAAATGCTGTAAAATCAATAAAGCGTGTATTTATGGTAAATAAAATATGTATATATATGTAAAATATTATTTATATATTCTCGTGCCAGATCTGCTCTATCCATCCTCAGCTGGAGATGGGAGAGAAAATATATGAAACTCTTGTGGGTCAAGATATGGGAAGGAAGGGGAAGTGGGATCCCTCACCAATTACTGTCATGGGCAAACCAGGTTTGACCTGGGGAAATTAGTTTAATTTATTGCCTATCAAATCAACGTAGGATAATGAGAAATGAAACTACACTTTAAAACACCAATGTTCTTTCTGGGCTCCATTTTACCTCCGATTTCCCTACCTTCTCCACTCCAGTGGCACAGGAGAAAGGACAGTGAGGGTTGCTGTCAGTTCCTCACACATGTGCTCTGCCACTTCTTCCTCTTTGGGGGAAGGACTCTTCATACTCCAGTGTGGGGTCCCTCCTACAGGGGGTGCAGGGAGACAGATTTCTTCACTACGGTCTTCAGAATGGGCTTCAGAGAAATTTCTGCTTGGACACATGGAGCACTTCTCTCCCTCCTTCTGCACTGCCTTTCTTGTTGACCTTCTTGCTCTCACTCCTCTCCACTGACTGCAAGTATCAGACTTCTTTCCCCTCTTAAATTGGTCAAGAAGTGCTGCCGCTCTCAGTGATGGGCTTGGCCCTGGACTGCGGTGCTGGAGTCAACTCGTACAAGGTGTAGTGGATGTAGGGCAATCTTCTGCATCTTCTCACGGAAGCCACCCCTGTAACCTCTCCACTACCAAAATGTTGCCATGCAAACCCAATACAGCCTTTAAAAGGTTTATACCTAAGAGCTGTTGTAAAACCGGGATGGATTGCCCTCCTTTTAAGGGGCACCAAAAAAATTGATTCATTAAGAACAGAAGCACTGCACCATTATAGAAATTTCCTTCCTTTTAAAAAATTTTATTTTCAGGTTCAATGCAAGTAGTTTACATAATATTTCAAATTTTTAAGGCATTATGCTAATAGGAATTTAAGTTCTTGGCTACCTAGACCATCATTTGTCCTGCCAGATGTAGTTACATTTGCAATAGCCGAGCTGTCTTTCCTGATTCTCAGTCCCATGTTAAAGAAAGGAGTAATCTCAGTTCTGAAATTCTGCTGCTTCTTTGTTTCCAGAGGTATCTAAACACTTGGTCCAAAAATAATTTATGTGCACTAATTTACTGGCAGCCATGAACAACAGAGTTAAGATCAATGAATGACGTGGTTAATGTCATTCATTGATGTTTATTATGTCACAAGTTTCTCAACCTTCCTCCTTCACTGAATTTTCCTTCAAGATGCCTGGCTGATGATGGGTCAAGCACATTGTGGAGTTTAGTGTGAATATTGATCAGTAAATGGAAAGACTGCTCTAAACAAACAAATTTATATCCAGTATATTGTGCCATGAGTGCTTATACAAACCAATAAAGACGGAAGTACTCTGGTTTTCTGTAAACTGTTCTTAACAATTTAGAGATTTCCCAAACTTCTAATAACATTCCTAATAATAGTAAATATGGTTTATGGATTTCTAACAAAGCTTAGTTACTTTTTTCTACTCAAGTAAGTTGAACATGACCCTTTTTATGCTTACAACAAAGAAATTTTCTTTTTCTGTTCCTCTTTGGTTATTATAAAAGCCATCAATTTTTTTTTTTTTTTAAACAATTATGTTAAATACTCTCTACACTCTCTTGCCCTTTCAGAGAAAATCAGGTTAAATGCAGTTAGCTATCAATTTTCAGTGACAATTACACTCTCCCCTGCGTACCCCAGAAAGATATTAGAGAATGCACTCAAAGGCCTATCTCTTTCAATCACCTTTATGGTATCTGACGTCCCAGAAGCCAATGAGGGTTAAACCTTGTCTTGCTTTCCCTGTAAATCAGCAGCAAATCTCTTGCTCTCCAGTGCTTAGAAGCAAGTTCTGGAGTTATGACCCTCATACAGGCAATAAGGCAAAAATGTCTTCTTGTTCCATTCCCTTCACCATGAATCAGGTTAAAACTTAGAAACTTTTTGTTCAGAGTAGCACAGTCAATAATGGAGATTGCAAGTCAAAAATGTGTCTAAAGGCAGCTGTATTCATTGAGGTGTGAGTGAGAAAGACTGGGCTGAAATCCACTACAAACTAGTGGAGAAGAAAATGGCGCTCTGTGGAATTTGACAATATTTTCTCCAAACTACGAATTTCATCTACTGTCTGTAAAGAATGACATGTCATGTAATTTAGCTGGACTAGCTGCTTGCTTTTATTGCAAACCAAGAGCTAGGCAGAATTTTGTTGCAACAATAGTTTTTTAAAATTTATTTGTGACTTTTGTGTGCAACACAAAGTTTCCTTGCAGAAAAAGGGAAAAAAAAAAGAAAAAAGAAAAAAAAAGAAAAAAAAAAGAAAAAAAAAGAAAAAAAAAGAAAAAAGAGAAAAAAGGAAAAAAAAGATCTAAAAGTCCACTGCTAGCAAAAGCAGTATTTCATCTATCTGCTCACAGGGCCTGAAAATAATACAGCACAAGATGCCCCTTCCAGAAGCTTTCTCCTGTGCTTTCTCCTGTGCCCCCCTCCTGTGCTTTGTCCACAACAGAGAACAACAGTGGTTGTCAGGCAAAACTTTGCCATTTGAACATATTGGGTAAGGACCCATCTTTCTAGTCCAATCAAATCAAGAGGTAATCTGGAGTCCTTTCAATGTAAATGAGAACCTCAATTACACCCAGGAAGAATTTGGTCCCATCATCTCATGGTTTGTGTGTAGACCCCTTACAGCTTGGTATACTACATATGTTTTAATCACATTTGATTTATGCATGAGATGTAATTCTACCAGAGGTAGTCACCTGCTCCCGTGCATTGTAAATTGGCTGTGGTGCACTTAGCCGAATTGCAAAAGTACAGTAAATAATTTAATAATTATATTTTAAAAATTATATGCAGTAGTTACTTGATAGCTATCTTTTATTTTTTGAGTTTTTCAGGCTCTAAGCAGTATGCAGGCACTAAAAATACCATGACAGTTTTGTGCTTCATTTACAAAATGGTGGAAGTTGTGTAGTATTCAGATGTAGTGTGCAAATACAGAATACAATCTTTATGATAAACTGTCCTGTAGCCACTGCCATATCATAATCGTGGGGCAGGAATCTAATTACTGCCGGGCATTAAAAGATCCACTGCTGACAATCAGCTGTCCTAGAGAATCACTCTTAATAATAATTTTTTCTGAAGACTGATTTCTTCCTGTTGGACAAAAAAGCCAGTAAATATTTCTGATGCTAAGATCTTTTGCAGTGTCCTCCATACTGATGATGTAGACAATAGATTAGCTAATTTGTAGTACAACTAAATACAGGATAGGAAGATACCAAAGTATTATTATAAATTTACATTTATATACACATTTACATTTCCCATTTTGAAGGGTATTTGGAAGAACTAAATTTCTTTATGACATTGCATGGCTAAGACATTAACTTTTCAAACATGTGAGAGAAGAGGGAGATATTTTAGCCAGGTTGTGGCTTAGTGAAAGCATTCCAGAGAAACAGAAATTAACAGGAGGAAAACCACCCCAGAACAGACAAAACTGAGCCTAGTCCTTGCTCTCCGCTGGCTTCTCTTTGTCAAGATTTTGTTCTGCCTTGCAGAGAGAAAATCTTTGACAGTGAGCCACTGTTTTACATCTTAAACTTTTCCAGGGAAACTGAAGACATTACCGTTTTCCTATGCCATATATAGGGCATGGGTTGAATTTTGACTCAAAAGCTGTACTTTCAGTGCTCATGCAAGTTTGTGCTAAATGTTCATTCAAGCTTTAGGCACCTCATATTTTGCTTACTAAGCAGATCTCTCATTCCTTAAATGCCCTCTATCTCGGATGCAGCACAGAAACCTGACAATCACGTACCTCACCTAAGACTTTTCTTCTTGAGGGAAACTTGTAACAGAAATACTCTGGTAGGGCTTTGTGCCCTTGCCATCTGCACTTCCCTTCCTGTGCAGTAGCAGGTGATGCACACTGGTACGTGTTTTGTAGAGTGGGGAGCTCTGTGATGCCACTGGGAGAAGAGAGGATCTCCACCACAAACAGACCCTGTCCATTCTGCCCCACGTTAACATGCATCAGCATCCAGAACAATGCATCCTCCCTGCAGCTTAGGGTAGGAGAATATTTACCCAGCAGTGCCTCTGCTGGCCTGTGTGGGACTGACCTGGGTTTAGTTCTGTGGGATCCTCTGCTGGGACCACATGAGGATAATATCGTTAGATGAGGCATGCCTGAGATTTTGGAAGTCTGTCTTGCCTGGCACACCTTAACAATGCCATTTAAAGCAGAAATGTTACCAAACCATTGCTGAGGGTAGGAATTACCATCTTAGGTTTCAGCAGAGATAGTCAGGGAAATTCCACACAAGACTCCTTTACGGTGAATTATAGTATGACAATTCAGTACTGTGCTTCCGATCAGAAAAATCTCATGGTGGTTTTGGTGGGATAGAGCCCAGGTGGAACCTGTAAAAATGGACCTTTTGTTTCTCAGTGAGGTACATATCTGCAACCAGTACATGAAAAATTTCAGTTCCTTGGGCAGGTAGAGAAAGAATGAAGACAGGCTCTATTTATACTTTAATTTGAAATAAATTCAGTTTTGGAAAGAATCAGCCTTTTGAAAAAGTATGTTTTCTAAAGTTTGAACATCCATCCAGTTGGAATATGGTTCAAGAACTAGACTTTCCCAGACTTGTAATATGAACTGAGTGAGTGAAAGTTGTGGCAAGTCATGACTCTAGAATTCTACAGATGCTTCCACTGTTTTAAAGGAAAATTAAAAGGTGTATTCACAATAAGGATGCACTCACTGAGGACTGAGATCTGTTAACCTTTCAAAATTACTGAGAAGCCATATGCTTTGTGAATACAAGAGCACTCTGACTTATTGGATAAATGGGTCTGTATTCTGAACCCATGCTGCCATGGGGCAGAATCAGGAAAAATCACAGGCTAAATCCCTCAGCAATATTATAAATTTTATAGCTTGACCTTTGCTGTGTTGCAGTAATTCTACTACCATTTTTAATTTATAATACAATTTTTTCATTTAGAGATATTAATTAGGTAATTCTCCACTCACACAGGATTAAGATATTGTTGAGAAATGGTGACAAAGCCAAAGGCAGGGCTTTGCTGTCAGACTCTAGGAGCAGGCCTGCAGCACATGGTTTGATCCACAGCTTGCTGCCTGGGAGCCTGTGGAAACAGGGCTCAGGATTGATCTGCAGCAGAACTGCACGCTAATGCAAATTATTTCCTCAGGCAATGTTTTGCAGGTCATCATGTATCCTCATACACATATACTCTGTAAGACATGCACATAGAGGAGAAACATCTTCCTTTCTGTGTTCAACGAAAGTGTTAACACAATAAATGAATATTTCATAAAAGCACTCAAAACAAACCCATTTTTAAAAAGCAAACAAAATATATTTTAAATGCCACCAAAGGTGCCATTTAAAAATTATCATGCCAGCTGTAAGGAGCTAGCAGCTCAACTGGTCAGTCACAGTAAGCATAAAAACTGAACTCTTTCCTTGCTGCTGTGACAGGTGCTGGGTGCCACCAGTCCTCCACAGGGCAGTGCTCCTAAAGACAGGCATAGAGCCCTTTTATGTCTCAACTCAGCCACATGCTAGCAGCTGGCTTAGAGGAACCGCAGTCCGACATACTCCTGCTATTTGGTTATGAGGGTAGCATCTCACTGATTACAGAATATCTTCAGCTGGAAGGGACCCGCAAGGATAAAGTCCAACTCTTAACATACTTGATGTGGGATTGAACCCACAGCCCTGGTGTTTGAAGCACCGTGTTCTAACCAGCTGAACAAATCTCAGGGTCCACACACCCCTGGGGATTCACACAGATTCATAGAGAGACCCTGTACTTAAGCTTCCTTTCTGTGGTGGCAGTACAAACACCTTCAGTGGACCCCCTTTTAGCCTAGAAAGAAAAGCACTAGGAGCTGCTTTAAAAATAAACAGCTGAAGGAGGCATTGGATTCTACCTTTGGATTTTTCACCAAAAAAAAAAACCCCTGAAAAAAACAACCCACCATTAAAAGTGAAGAAAACCTCTTAATTTATGTTTGTCCATAAACCTCAGGAATCCTGTTTTACACTGCGGTCAGGAAAAAAAAATCTAATCTGTTTCAGATGAGTGAAATTCTGAGGGGCTATGCTGGACAAAAGCTATTTTTTAAGGCATATTTCTTTCTACTGGTTTGTTCTGTTGGTTGGGGGGTTTTTTGGGTGTTTTTTTTTTGTTTTTTGTTTTTTGTTTGTTTGTTTTGTGAATAAATATGAGACCTAAGGGATTAAATTCCCAACTAATAAAAATCAGCACAGCTCCATTGATCTGAATAGGGCTATGCTGTTTTTTGCCCTGGGGATTAGCCTCACCAAAGGCTTTGTAAGCTTTTTTAAGTTAAAGAGACAGGCATGTTCTCTGTTTCAGTGCTGAAAGAAAGGGAGAATCATGAGCACAGGTTAATGTAATCTACAGCTTTAAATGATAAACTACAGGATATTTGGAGGCTTTAGAGACTAATTGTAAAAATCTACTACATTGGTTGAGAAAACCAGAAAATTACAGCTTATATGTATATATACCTACACATATATATATTCCACAATTATTCAGTAGGTGGCAGTTCAAAGCTTAGATGAGCTTTGCAGTCGCCATTTAGGCAGTAGCACTAGCAGAGGCTGGAGTCAGTCCGTCCGTAAAAGAAGAAAGAGAGAGGCTGCGGTCCAGCCGGCAAGAGCGTTATCCTCGACCCAGGTACTGGGGAGCAGGCGGGAGGGGAGCGGAGCCGCGGGAGCAGAGGACGGGCAGCAGCCAGCTCCGGGCGCGGAGGGAAGCTGCAGCCGGCGGAGCTGCAGCCCCCTTGATTCAGACAGGGGCTCCTCTCGGCTGGAGGGAGCCCAGGACAGAACGGGAGAAGAGCTGGTGCAATGACAGGCAGAAACTGAAGAGCATTTGCAGCTTTCTGTTCCAGGTAAATTTGTTTCTGCTGTTTTCTGCACTATCTTGTACCATAGGCACAGTTTTGCGTTGAGATTAGAGGTCTTCATTTTCTTTAGCCAAAATCCACAGTGCTCAGTCGGGCAAAATTTTCTCTGAAGTCGATAGAGTTTTGCCTGAGTTACTACTGCAAGGTTTGCTCTAAGCTAATATCTTACGTGGAGAACGTGGCGTGCTGTAAAGTGGGGCTAGCAAGGAAGCCAGATGCTGGTCATAGGCATACTGGCCAGCCAACACTGTCGTTTTTCTGTGTGCTGGGATGCTAGTAATGACCTTTTTTTTTCAAGCTGTCTTTCATTGAAACTCGATGTGCTGAATTTTGCCCTAGTTTATAGTGCTGCTGCAGCGGCTTAAGGAGAGATTAATTTTGGGGGGTTTTTTGTTTTTTGTTTTTTTTTTTAATAAAAGCTACATTTTAACTTGACTGATAGAAGAATACAAAAATGTGGAGTCTGAATAAAATAACACAAGGTGTTTCTGTCTCCGAGACAAATACAACTTTGCAGCATCCCACTGACAGGCAGGAATTTATTTTTTTTTTCAGTAGATTGTCAGTCTCCCAACTGACTGAAAAAAAAACAACCAACATGAAAGATCATTCTCAAGTGCCTGAGAGCTGGTGAATTCAAATTTGATAACACTTTATCTCTCGTCATCTTCCCCATGAAATGTGGGGTGCTCTCTATGCTGCACCACTCAGCCACAGAAAGGTGAGCACAGAATGGGGCAACAAAATAGGATGTATTTTAATTCTGAAGAATTTTCTGAAGGTCCCGTTTTCATGAGTACCTAGTAAGTGAACACATATATGCCTGTTTATGAATGCACACCCATACAGCTATGTAAGCTGTGTACAGTTATGTACACCCCCATACCTTTCGAGGTAAATGAAGCTGATGGAACTGACTGCTGTTGTATCTTTGCCAAGCTTTACAATTTATTCTTATCTAGAATGCTCGCAGGTCTCAACATTTTAAATTCTGCCTTAGAGAGCTATTTTGGCTTGCTCCCCTCCCCCTCCCTTTTTTACTTTTCTGACTAATGGACTTCAGTTATGCTCAGGAGCTGCTCTCTGGGGTCCATCTGTCCTTACTAGATGCAGTAGTGCCCAATTAACACAGAATGGGTTTTGTGCCATTGTTCTGGACCTATGAAATATGATACTCCTCCAAGCTTCATGCTCTCTCACACATCATACACAACATTTCTGAGGCTCTTGCATGAAAAACTGTACAAACATGGAACAAGTTATAGCACACAGCTGCAAATCAATGGTCCTATGGATCTGGAGGAATGATTGTGATGTACAACTGTTTATCTTTATCCCTGGTAGGAGAGGAGAACAAATTGGTATAAATGAGCTGTGAATACTCTTAGACTGGGCACTTTCAAACCATTAGAGCAGCAAGGTCCTTAAATCACATTCTGGTTGAAGTAATATATAGAAAACACTTTAAATGCTTTTTAGCTGCAGCTTGATGGAAGGGATTGTGTGAAATGAGGTTGCCTGCAATGGTTGCCTGCAAGGGCAAGGCATTAGAGTTGATAATCCAGAAAGTCTCTTTCAGTATTAAATACCATTTTTACTTTTCTCTCAAGTTGCCTACACTGAAGAGTCCCTTTGCAAGTGAGTCAAGATCTTTGGAAATACAGTCTTCCACATAACTCACATCAGTCAGACGAAAGCATATATCTGCACTGTACTGCACTCTTGTTTACACCGGCAGACTCACAAGCCCTCATGAACCTCAGCCTGAATAATATCCCTTTTTCACAGTGCAGAGCAGAGCTCTTTGGAAGTTGATTGGAGTTCAGAGGCTCCTTCTGGCCAAGTGGTCATGATTATATTACACCAGCACTGCAGTCTATGTAGTACCAATAAAAATAGCTGACTATATATAAACTGATACTGCTGTTCCTGAAGTCCTTACTAGCACTGTTTCTAGTTTCCTTTGAGGATCACCAGATAACTTTCTTTTCTGGCTTTCTCTTGGGCTAACCAACACAGCTGCCCGTGTAGAGATCCCAGCATCACGTGTGAAAAACCAGACTTATACTTGCATTATGATAGACTATGTTCTATTGCTCCCAAAATTAAATTTTTAAAATAAATATTCTGCAATAAACAATAATATGTGCAATAAACAATATTCTGGTTCAAAGATGTTCCTAAGGAAAGACTGCATTCAATTCCATACTCCCTTTTTCTCTCATTCCTTATGTTTATAAACTTATCCTTTTCTTCTATTTTTTTCATGGTTTTGATTTATGCACCCCACTGGATTGTGTCCAATTCACAGTGTTCCTCAGTAACTCTTCTGTAATACATAATAAGCTGCATTTAATGTTTCATCTCCCACACTTTGAGTATCAGGACATTTGTATGCATAAGCTGAAACAGTATTCACTGTGAGACATTTGGTTTGGTACCTAGACTGATTCTAAATATTTGTTGATTTCCCCTTTGTTTTTTTTATTACTAGGACTAATTGAGCAATAATAAATATTAAATAGGGAAGAAAAATGACAATTTTGTAAAACATGGATATTAGCAATATTAATTTCCCTCTAAAACGAGCAATTTCCAAAAATGTACCAGGAAAAATTATTTCTGGAAATTTTCTTTTCTATTCGGTATTTTTACTTCACATACAGATGTTTCCATGTATCAGCAAACAGATACTTGCGCTGCATTTTTATTATGACGTTAAAATTAAACATGCATTAAATTATCTTACCTTACTGCTAGAAGAGCAGTGGAAAAGCCCCCTGAGTGTCAATGCAGCTGCATATATTAATTGAAACAAAGCATACTCTAACTTGCCTTTTTGAGAAAACAAATACTGATTAGTTTTCAGCCAGAAAATATTGATAATAGAATAATTCTTGAGGTGGGTATCAAAGAAAGACAAGAGCATAATGTGAAAAAGTATGTGTCAAGTCTGTGATAAATGCACTTTTGCCTCACACTGAGGTCAGAAGCACCTCCTCTTGAGAAAATAATTTTAAGTTGAATGCTAAGCTTCTCTATCTGAGATTAAAATTAGTCTCTCCGGCTATGCAGGTCTGCAGTATGCTATGGCAGGAAAATCCAGTCAGCATCAGCCTGACTGCAGGTAATGAAATTGATTCTAGTTGGATCTGAAAAGGTGTTTGAAAAGTGAAGTTATGCCAGCCTTTCCTCATTCAAAATATGTACATATTAAAGAAAAATTATGAAAAAGGCAAATCCATTCCTGGATTGCCATTGTTTCCTTCCCCCAATGCCCAGTAGTTCTTACTTAAAATTACTCTGAAGCTAAGAAAAGAACACTTGCCCTTTTTTATTAATTCTTGTTTATTTTTATATTCTTCTCTGAAAATTTAAGCTGACTACTTTTATCTCTTCTGAAAGACTTAGTTATTTAAATGATCAAATATTAGCTACTATCAGTCACTAAAATATTGCAGTTAACCCAAATAAATAACATTACTGCTTTCCCAATCTGTACACGCAAACCTACCATGTGCTACTCAGTATTTTTTATTCTTCAGAATACAATTTTTATAATTTTGTTTAATACTACAAGGAAAAGAAACATGAATAGAGGAAAAAAACTACTCTTAAGGCTAAACGTACCTGTCTTACTTCAGAACTGAAAGTATTGCAAGTTGGGGTGATGAACATTTATAAACTATCAGGAAGCTGGTATTATTATATTGCACCCACACTTATAATTTAATTGCTTTCAAAACAATTGCTTTTAATTGTTTTCAAAACACTTCTTTGCAGAAAAATTTCAGTGGAAGAACAGATTTCTTACTAGTGTCTGGAAGCATATCAACAATCATATTATATTTTTAAATTTAATTTTCAGGGATCATTTTGGGTCCTGAAACCCACTGCATTAACCTATTCCCAAGTTACTGCCCAACAAACCAGTGGCAAAATGTTCCTTTTAAGCCATTATTATCTGGGCTGCATAAGAGCACCAGAATTAGTCCAGTGGTCAGGATAGAAATACAGCTATCCTTCCCAGCCAAGCAAGGAAAATTAATGACAGGAGTTATATCATAAGAAGTCACAAGCACTTAACCTTTAATAATTTTTCTTCTATGGAAGATTTACATAAGTAGTCTCAAATTAACATCATGGAATTGGGAATTACAGTGAAAGGCAAAATGGCCACCTGTGCTCAGAGTTTCCTCTGCTGAATGGAAAACAGCCTTCCATGAATGTACTATTCTTCTGTGTAAATAGATATATTTATATGGAAATAGCTTGTTTTATCAGGAATCTCACAATATATAGAATCATCCACAACCTCTAAAGTACAGTGATTGCTTGGGAAATGTTCTTTCTTGGTTTGGGTGTTTTTCTTTTTTTTTAGTGCTTTGTACTTTGTTTTCAGGAAAACTTAAAAATACATACCATTATCCATAAGGCAGAACCTATTTTTTTCCAGTGTACATCTGGAGAAGCAGAAGTGCAGTGCAACATGTAAAGTCATTGTTCGATACGAAAAACGATTCTACTATTAGAAACCAGACGGGCTAAAAATTCATACTGAATCTTTGACCCTGCATTTGTGTGAGTGACAAATTCCAGTTTATAATCATACTGCTCTGTCCAATGGCATTATGTCCTACTTGTTGAAAGGCAAACATACAGTGTTGTAAGTTGATCTTTCCATCTTTACTCGGTTGAATTAAATCCATTGAAAATTGAGGAAAAACTACAGTATTTGGTTAGTTAAGTTGGGAAGAAAACTTTAAAAAAAATCAGGTCCAAAGAGACCTGAATACAATGCTGCTTTTTTGACATTTTTATTTCTATGTGTGCATTAATGAATACCTAACTACACATATGGAAAGGGTTCTGAGAATTTCTCTCAGAGTTTTGATGACAAGCACTTAAAGATTAAGACACATTAAACCAAAATGTTTAAATAGATAAATCAATGAAGTATCTAACATGCCTAAAGCAAAGCCTGAATTTAGACAGGAACTGTCATGAAATTCTCCCTTTTTAGTTTTAAGGTTAACCAATCCACTAAATACAAAGTGACAACCAACAGGACACCTGTCCACCCTGGATAAGCTTAGCATAGTATTTCTGTTTCTGCATGAAAGTAAGGGTTTTTTCATGTGGCAAGTATATTCACCTGTCCATCCTGGATAAATTTTGCATAATATTTCTGATGCTACACGATAGTAAGGTGAGGGTTTTTTTATGTGTTCAATGAAGCTGAATCTTGTTTTACAGTAATGGTTCATTAGTACGCATCTGTTAGTAAAGGGTTAGTTCTGAAAGCTCTCAGGCAACAACAGAGCAAACAATTTCAGTGTATGCCTATGTGTAAAGCTCTTTGTTGGATCAGATCCAGCACCTTCTGCGTTTTCTGCACATGAACCCTCAGTAGGGAAGGGAATCAATAGATCCTTCTGCGTCATTCATTCTTCTGCCACCAGTCCAGCCTTCTTCAACAAGCAATGTCGCTTTAGTTAAGCCTAGTTCCAAAAACCCTTTGCTATCTGTTGTTCCTACAGGAAGCATGCCTACTTATGTCCCCTTTCTTTTTCCAGTTCTTTCCTGCCTAGCGAAACTATTTCTGCCACAACATCTGCTGGCTGTATGTTAGCCAAAGAACCAGAAAAGATTTTCTTACAGTGACGACTATGCATGTGGGATTTTTTTGTTTTACCAAGGGTTCCATGGGGTTTCAAACAATTTTGAAAAGGCATTGTTTTGGGAATCAGGTTTTCAACATATGTGTGATGACAATATGAAATTTTGCTAAAGCAGAACACAGCACCTGTGACTGCAGGACAGCATAGAGGCTGAATTCTACCTCCTTTACATACAGATGTTCTTAGTACAATAGTCTTCTTCTGTAAATACAGAAAAAACCTGCAACAAATTGATCTTAAACCCCCTGTCCTTTCTATTTCTCTTGTATATTAGGCCAGGAGCATGAAGGAAACCCACAAAACCTCTTAGGGAACCTCTCTTAAAGATTCTGTAAAGTTAATTTCATTTTAAAGATTCTAAATTATTAATTTTCCATGCAAATTGAAACATTTTCAACATTGTAGGGAACCTAGATCTAAAATGAAATCCATTTCAGTTTAAACAAATTGAATTTGTAGTTTGAATTTTTGGTTTCTATGCGTATATTGAATAAGAAAAATATCTGATTTTGTCCCTTACTTTCAGATAATCAAGCAAATTTTGCAATAAGGACAGTGCGTCAGAGAAAAGCAGCAGGTTTATGACAGAATATTTTTTTTCTGCAGAAGATGCCATTTCTTAAGGAATCTCTCTGGTCATCTTTCTGTAGCTGGAGAGAAAAGCTATAAATGCCTTTCTCTCTAACTGTAGTTGAGAACAACATAAATAAAAACTGCTACTGCATTTATGCAGTGAAAAAAAAAAGTCATGATTTACGCTAGTTGATCATCAAAAAACAGACTTTCAGAGAACATTTTGTTCCACATGGGAATAAAAAACTTCTTTCCATATGGACTAGAACCTCATGTTGTAAGAAAAAGCGAAGAAATTGAATGAAAAAGCAAGTCTTATATTAACAGATGAAGACATTGGAAGTAGGAAAGTCCCCATTCTTAAAGTGCGTGTTCATTAGCAGACATGGTGAAAATACTCCCTGAGAAATGCCTGTTTATCAGTAAAAGAAGTTCCATGCAGAGCTCTTTCCCTCTTTTATATAAATAATGTGACGTTTTTCACCTTGGTATTGGGAAATGAACATGAATCTGACAGTCATGTTGAAATTCATGTTATCTATAGCTACATTCTTCACCCTGCACCTTGTATCTTTGTATACTGATATCATCACCAGATAGCCTCAGGGACTGTTAATTTGAATTGAGGCAAGATTTTGAACTAAATGCATTGCTTGTACTTTATTGTTTTTTCACAGTAATGATGACAATATAAAGAGAGATGTCGCCTTAGAGTTAAAAAAAAAAAAAAAAAAAAAGTAATTAAAAAAATCTGTGTGCTCCTNAATCCATGACTGACATGAGATGGTTTTACCTGAGGAAAAAGAGATTTCAAGAAATTAATACACATCATCTGAAAATTGCTGAATTTCATATCAGAATGACATCTCAGTAGGACATTGTAAGACCTCAAGAAACTGGATCAGTTAAGATGCAGTCAAAGCCTCTGGCTCCAGAAAACAAAGGTAACATCCCACTATTTTGTAAAATTAATGCTACACTAAAAGATACAATCTAGTAAAATATATCAACTAAACTTACAACTTGTGACATTTCACGGTAGTCTAACAATGCAAAAATGGTGAAAACCGTTGCAACAAAACCGAGACTGGAAACATTGGAGATAGGTTGGTTTTTTCTGTGCCCATTTTCAAGCATAAATTGAAAGAGTTCACCAGTTGTGAGATTCTAATCTCATGTTACTCTATGGGTAGATATTCAAGTAGATTAATTTTCAGAAGTTATTTTTCATCCTTCCTATACCTTTTGCCTATGCTATCTATAGCTTAAATACAAACAGGACAGGCAAGTCATAAATACAGTTGATAGAAAAGCTAGACTATAAAAAACCCAGTTAAAGATAAGAGAGAACTGTGGAAATCCAGTGGCTAAGTACAGGATCAGTGACATTGATTTAGTAAATGCTAATATACCTACATGTAATTAATAAGTCAGTCAAACAACATTAAGAGTTTAAACTATGAAGAGCATAATCTGTAACATAAGGCACCTTATTTAAACATTTAAAATGCATATTTTTTTCCCACTATATAATAAAATAAGTGATTTTATGTCATAATTACTCAGACCTTGAACCATATCCTTCTGTCAGAAAAAAACCTTCAATTCTTTTACCAGGCATGTCAGAAATAACTAGGGAAAGCATGCAGACTAACATGAAAGTCTGCATCTGAGTTTGATCTGGAGGCAGTTGTTTCCCCAGTGAATAGCCCATCAAGCTGACCTGCAGCAGCTGAACTAGAGTAACTCCAGCCTTGTGCTATCAGGGCATCTGCAGAAAACAGAGCTAAGTCAGCAGAGGTACAGACTCACTGGGCTGCTGAACTGTGCAATCAGACAATTCAAAATGAAGGGTATGAGTGTATGTTATGAAAAGTGCTTTGGCTTTTCAAGTAGGGATAGTGTTGATAAACTGACACTTTAGAGGATGATAGCAAGTTCTCACTGAAGTAGTTTGTGAAAGTAGCAGAGGCAGCAAATGATCCTTCATTACAGAATAAGTCCATTCTAACGTGTAAAAAGCAACTATCTTTTCTGTGCAGATTGTGAAACAGACTGGTTTTCTGAATCAGAAATTATCTTGTACATCTGGAATGTCAGACTTCTTTCAAATAAATTTTCCCATACTCTCACTGGCTAGAATGCCACAAGCTGATGGAATAACGCCATACTTTATTTTGTCCTCCTATGTGTTTCAGTTAACGTATTTTAAGACAAAGAAACAACAGTAAGCTAATAGGGTGGTACAAAAAGCATTAACAAATGAACACTTGTGTTCAAGTGCACCACATTCACACAGAATGAGTGTCACTACAGGAGATTCTATGATCAGATCCATGCAGAGAACACAAGAAAAAAAGGATAAAAAACATCTGGGAAATTCTTTCTCCAGTGTGATCATAAAGACTTGCATGAGTTGGGTTTTTTTCTTTTCGCTCCTGAGCAGGACAAATTTAGAAAAATCTGTAATTTTTATTTTGACGAAACTGAGGATCTTTAGGACTGACAGACCAAACAGTGACTATGTTGCTGCTCCTCTGCAGTCACCCAGGCTGGTAAGAAACAGCTCTGTGGAGACCATCCTGGGGCTGTTCTGGGCAGTGACCTGGTCATCGCCAGCAATGCCCCAGCAGCAGCAAAGCCCCCCCTTGCCCTGGCTTGGGAACAGGAGCATGGCCAGCCAGCTGAGGGAGGTGATAATCCCCCTCTGCTCAGCACCCACGGGACATCAGCAATGTAGTTTATCCGGTTTGGGCACCCTCAGTAGGGGAAACACATCGATAAACTGGAGCAAGTGCTGATGAGGGCACCGAGGTGTCCAGAGCTGCGGCACTGTCCTGCTCTGTAGGCTGAGGGACCAGGGCCAGCTCAGCCTGGGGAAGGCACAGTTCAAGGGACAGCAAGGCATATCCCTCAACACCTACAGGAAAGCCATCAAAAAGGTGGAATGACAGTCTTTACAGCGATGGGCGCTGGGAGGGGACACAACAGGTGTGAGTTAAGAGAGTAGTTTAGATTCAATATAAGGGGGAAAAAAATCATCCTGATGGTAATTTTGCATTGGGCCATGTTTCCCAGAGAGCCTGTGTGAATGATTGGAGATTTTCGTCTGTACATGACAGAACAACCTTCTCTGGTCTCATGGCTGATGCAGCTGTGATTAGCTGTCTGGACCAGAAACCTGCTCAGGTCCCTTCCAGCTGGAATTACCCTTTGTGTAAGAATATACTTCATATACTATGGTACTTTCTAAAGAATATCTGCAAAATCTCCCTACACAATAGGTCTGCTATTCTTACCACTGTGAAGTTTTCCTATTGTCTAATGTGAATCTCTTCTACAATGTAAGCCCATAAACCCATTTTTTTTCCCACTACACTCTCCATCTTCGAAACAACTCGCTATGTTTTGAAGACTGTTAGCATGCTATTTCAGGATCCCTTAGTATTTTTCTGTATGCTTAATACTTCAGGCCATTAAGTGCCCCCTTTTATTGTGTTCTATCTTTTAGGCTACCATCTGTGTCAGTTTTCTTGGAGATTTCTGAGTATGTTTCAAGTGTGCAGTGTAGTAGAGCAGGAGTGCACTCAGCTAGCTTTTAAAATTTTATTTCTCTATTCCATATTTCACTGATTTTCTTAGTAAAAATTTTCACAGTGCATTTTTTCCTAGTCCTGTAGTTTGTAGGCTACATATATGATTGTGCAGTGTTTAAGCGGCTTCTGAGGTGGAATTAGCAGATTTTGTTCTCTTGCCTTTTTATTCACAAGAAATTATTAGACTATAATTCTTATGATAGCTCATTCTGTGCAGTCATCCACTACTGTAAACTCTATGACTGTTCTGACTTTGCATGTCTGCAGCTCTTATGTACAGGTTTATTTTCAGTGGAACAACATTATTCTGAAAAAAGCTTCCTCTTCTTTCTCCTCTTTTTTTTCCAGCTCCCTTTTTTCCTTTCTTTCTTAGCACCGTGAGCTGCTCACTCATTTTCTTTGTTCCTCAGAGGGTTTTACCTCTTCTATGAACACACACAGAAGCATTTTTCTGAGGCTACTTTTTCTTTCCATTCCTTGAATTCTGCTGTCAGAAAAACAGTTTTGCTTCAGTGCCTCAGGATGAACACTCTTATTTATCAATCTTTCCTACATCTAAACAAGCCTCTCAGCATGACAGTGAATGTAGCACAGGAGAGACGGAAGGGGTGAAGCTGCCTTCTGCCTGAAGCCAGGCTGGGTAGACAGAGCTGCAGCAGCTCTGCACTTTGCCTCGGGATCAGCATCCCCAGTTACACTGGTTATTCTGCCTGTGGTATGGCAGATGAGGAAGTACAACCCTTTCGTCCAGCATATTATGTAAAGACAGATGTTTTCAGCTTACTCAGACATTAAAATGAGGACACTATAGGATGCCCTGGACAAGAAGGACAACAACATCAGGATATGCTTGAACAACAAATTGAAGATATTAGTGCAGCATGCCTTGCCTTAGCTTAAGCCTAACTGGCGCAAACAGCAACAGCATCAAAAGGCAGAAACAGAAAATTTGGCATGAGCTTGCAGCTGGGGTGAGGGCATGGGGGGTCTGGTAACAGCCATACTTCAATGGCATCAGTATTGTCCTGCTGCTGGACTGGTGAAAGGTAACTTAAAATCACCCTCTGCAATGCAGTCGCTCCTTCTGCTGCATTGAAGAAATAGCTTGGAGGTTTTCTTTCAAAAGGAAAGAAATTCTTTGGGTTGTTCCGGATTTACTGCTACCTGTGCAAAATTAAAACAGGCAAATTTAATCACTTGGTGCCATTAAGGCACTTGGGCAAAGCTCCCTATAAAACCTGCCCATTTCCTTCAGAACAAGCACAGATGCAGTAAATTTTGCAGTTTTTTCCACATGTATCCCTTATATATCTACGTTTGGTCTGAAAAGTAACAATATCCTATGCTCTCTTCAGTTTTTAAGGTTCAATTTTTTAGTGTTTATTTGCTTAAATCTCACTAAATATAAAATGACTCGTATGTGCTGTGTATCTATTGAGCTGCTACTGTTGGGAGGACAAATTCGTCTCCACTTTATTTCAATGAATTCTAAAACAGCTACAGCTTGAAAACATGTGAAAACTTTACCATTTCTGTTATTTAACAATTTCATGAATATTTTTGGTCCTACTATATAATGTGTTTTGTCAGAGGGAACTGACTGCGGGAATCACAGAATTTTGTGACCTTTGACATATGCACTTGCCAACCCTGGCAATACAAGCCACTAAAAATGTTATGAATATGTCTGCAGAACCTCCCTGATAAGTATAGCCAGTCTCATGTCACATAGCCTTTGCTGCAGGATAATTATTGGAATGAAAAGGCAGACTGAATGTGAGCAATCTGAGTTTATCAAAATGTACTCTTTGACCTGAAATGCCAGTGGCAAAACACACTGAAATGAGACATACACTCCCATGGAGTTAAAAACAAAGCTCAGTAGGTGCTGTTACTGAATAATCTACAAATATATCTTGGTTGTCACTCAGAACTGTAGTCCAGTTGTAGTGGAGATAAATTCCTTAACTACTGAAGAGCTGGAATATTCAGAGTAATTGACTATCATACACCTGTACAGTGACCTGTTTCAACTATTACTTTAGACATATTTTACATACAGAAGAGTAATTCCCTTTCTGCAATTTGTTCAGGACCTGGCCTTGTTGTAATTTCCAGATGCAACTTTTTAGTTCTGTGAATATTACTCCAGTAGGAAGAATACTGAAACACACGATGCTAATTTAAAATCAACCATGAAGTGATGAAGATGGACTTTTGTTACCAGTCCAGACTGGACTGCGAAACCTAAATTTATGACTGAAATAAATAATCCTGTAATCCCCTACAAGACATCTTATATTACTACAACAAGTATGCCATCACTTACATCTCCTTTATTTCTCTTACTGGGAAAGATATCACAGCATGCACTCTGCACATGTACCTGTACT
Source organism: Oreocharis arfaki (assembly GCA_013398015.1). Lineage (NCBI taxonomy): Eukaryota > Metazoa > Chordata > Aves > Passeriformes > Paramythiidae > Oreocharis > Oreocharis arfaki. The sequence goes on from VZRR01012419.1 coordinate 364,301, forward strand.
AATGTCTGTCTTCTTGTTCTTGTTCTCTCTCCTAGGTTTTCCCCCCTAGCTGAGCAAGTGGAACACAGAGAAACATGCCTGAGCAAAGCAATGATTATAGGGTAGTTGTGTTTGGAGCTGGAGGAGTTGGCAAAAGTTCTTTGGTGTTGAGATTTGTGAAGGGCACTTTCAGAGAGAGCTACATCCCTACCATTGAAGACACCTATCGGCAGGTGATCAGCTGTGATAAGAGCATATGCACTTTGCAGATAACTGACACTACAGGGAGCCATCAATTCCCAGCCATGCAACGTCTCTCTATTTCTAAAGGACATGCTTTTATTTTGGTTTACTCTATCACCAGCCGACAGTCCTTGGAGGAGCTCAAGCCAATCTACGAACAAATATGTCAGATTAAAGGAGACATAGAAAGCATTCCAATAATGTTGGTGGGGAACAAAAATGATGAGAACCAAAATCGAGAGGTAGAAAGCAGTGATGGAGAAGCCATGGCTAAGAAGTGGAAATGTGCCTTCATGGAGACCTCTGCCAAGATGAACCACAATGTGAAGGAGTTATTCCAAGAATTGCTAAACCTGGAGAAACGCAGGACTGTGAGTTTGCAAATTGATGGCAAAAAAAGCAAGCAACAGAAAAGGAAGGAGAAGCTGAAAGGCAAATGTGTGGTGATGTGAAATTGCACTGTCAGAAGTCAGCTGTGAAGTCTCATCTGAAAATACACATGTAAAACCCATAGACAGAATACAATCACTCAAGATCCTATTTATTAGTATCTGTTTAAAAAGAAATACTTGGAAATTGAAAAAAACAAGGTACTGTGATTGCTATGAAAAAAGCTGAAAAATAAAAATGTGTGTACTCACATAATCAATTAAAGTAAATCAGGAAGAAAGCAAAAATGTCCTTGAATACCTTATTTTGTATTTTGCAAAAACGAAGAATTTTCATCATTCACATAATATGAAAGATTTGGAAAATCAACTAAACATTATCTCCATTTGCATATAATTGCAAAAGAAAGCCATGTAAAATGTCAGAAGAAAAACAAAGAAATGGTTGTGAAGAAACCTAGAACATACAAATGCATGCTGGATGGTGTTAATCATTCCTTTCAAGAGTGCTGTGGATAAACAGTTCTGTGCCATTTTCATTACTGACTGGTTGGAGAGTGTGCGTAAGATAGCCTTGGATCAGCTGAATAAATGAACTACTGCATAGTAAAAGGAAGAGTGGGGATAGCAGTCAAAAGGAATAGATTTTGTCTCTACCCACCCCCCCCCCCCCACA
>VZRR01012419.1:365605-428430 GCA_013398015.1 Oreocharis arfaki
CCCCCAGCATGATACTTCTTTCTAGTGTGATGCAGTGTTTTAACCAAAGGTTGTGGAAAAGCCAGTCTCTGTAAGAGAGTTGGAGATCATCTTTTCTGGACTCATTGTTTCAAGAATGACCTGAGCTTCTGGCCCAAATATATTTCAGAAGAACAGACATTTTCTTGTGGAGAATGCCAGATAGAATGGTGTACACATAAAACCAGAAAGCTTCCCCAGGGAGAACTGACTGGGGAGTCCCCTACGAAAGCCTCTGTGGGAGAGACTCAGTTGTAATGCTGCTGTTGGTTAAATGAACACATGGTGTGGTTAGTGAATCAACGGAATGCCTTTTGAACTGGTGGAACCCTTGGAGAGGGGTTGGCATAGTATACAAAGTTTTTATTCAAATTATCAGATTAGCTGAGTGATAATTCTTTACATTACTCTATTTCAATTAGAAGGGTTTATGTTCCTGCATTATGAGATCTATTGCCTTTATATTGTCTGAAGTATTTTATATTTGCCATTTAAACTCATGATTTGAACTGCTGTGACTATTTATAGAACCAAATATATATCTGAAGTTAGTGCCCACAAGAGTCTCTAAAAGGAGTTTTTCTGGGATAAGCACTACAGGATCTGGCATACTAAGAGTTGCAATCAGGACTGTGTTATAATGCAATACAAAATTCAGAATAGAAAACACCTTACTTAGAACATCCTGTCAGGGGAAACTGCTCTTCTCAAAACCTTTGAAAGCGGACAAAGAGTAAAAAAACGTGAGCTGTCCTGGATGTCTCTCCAAAGCTTTTTAAAAAACTAATATGAATGACCGAAATATGTATCCTAGTGATAACAAAGGCCATCTAAGATAAAATAAGCACATATAATTTTTAAAGGATACATTAAAATTGCGTGAGTCACAATTTGTACCTTAGGAACTGCTTTGAACCAATAATGAGAGCCTACCGTATTTTTAGTAAATGTCTGTGTCAAGAAACATGGGAAAATGAAGTCGATTACTAATATTATTAGCCTGCATGCTAGTGCATTATAAATATCTTCCAGGGGATGCTCAAATGCAGTTTTTGCATTAAAAATTGCTACTTTGCTCCTTTCAGAGTTATTGCTTGTTTACCTTCCACCTTTCTAAGAGATGTGCAGACATTTCAGAGGTAGAGTAATAGTATACACACGAATTGCTACTAGCGCTGTCTAGAAAGGAGCACAACTTCCGTTATTCAGTCAGAAGAAATTCTGGCACCAGTAGAATCGAGTGTGAAATTCCTACTGATTTCAAAGAGACAATTTTTTTTGTGTTTACTTCATTGCATGTGAAGAGAAAACTGGAAAGAGCATGCAAAAAGCTAAAGCTCTTCATTAACAGTAAATCCCAGGCTCTTACACAACACTCTTTCTCCATAAAACTCAAAGCACTTTGCAAAAATGACAACATCATAATCTTAACTTCTCAGGTGGTGAAAGTGAGGCACAAAGAGAGGAAACAATTGCACATAGATTGTCCAGCAAGATAGTGGCAGACCCAGGAACAAAAGCAGATCTCCTCTGTCACAGTCCAGTGCTCACTCTGTGTTTTGTCAGATTGTCTCTTCACATTCTTAAGGAGTTCCTGAAACACATAAAGAAGCCTGGTTTGACTTACACAGCCAAGTGCATCTTTTTTGGCAGTCTGTCAATATATCAAAAAGTATTTCCAGATCAGGGATGCAAAACAATTAAAAGCACTACGTTTAGTAAGACTTTTATAGATATTTATATATCAACTCTGTTTGTAAAAAATTTTGCTGATGATACTCAATGTCACAGCATTGGATTCCATGGATGAAGCTGGAAAATCAGACGAATGATCAACCTTAAGGCATAATGGGTCACATACAGAGGTCAAGAGCAGAGGTTGCCCTCAGATGCTAACACACTGATGCCAAAGGTCATCATGTGTGGCACATGCCTTAGCAGCCAGCATAGAATTATGATAGAATCTCAAAGAAAAAAAAAAATCTATATATAGAACCTTTTAACGTTATCGCTTTAAGTGCAGGAATTATTTACATCGTAAAATATCTTGCAGAAGTACAATATAGGGGATCTGAATTACTTAAAATGTACTGACTGCAAAGATATTACAGGCTGAAATTTAGCCCTGGACATTTTTTTGAATGTGCCTCATAGCAAGAATAGAATAATTGTACAGCAAAGATGGAAATAAAATAAGTAGCTGCCAGTGTTAGGCTTGAGGACCATTTCCTTTAGTTCCCAGTTGACGCCTCACCTGCTACATAATAAGCCATGAAGTATTTCATGGACTTGCATGTATCAAAGCAAGGCCAGAACAGAAGCAATATTACTCAAGGACCACAGACTCAAAAGAGAGCATATTTTATACCCTTGCATTGCCATCTTAGTTTATACTCTTAGATTTTACATATATTGCATACACGTGAGCTAGTTTAAAATGTTTGTTTTGCTATTACATATAGAATTATTTTTTTTTAATATGAAAAAATAAGGTAGATAAAGAAAATATAAAGCTTTATTAAATTTTGTGTTTTATTTGGGAATGTGGTATCACTATAATAACCCGTTTAAAATGTATATACAAAATATTTAAAACATGTAAGGTCTACAGTGAGTTTTAGCACCCAGAAAATGCAATCTAGCCAAAATGAATCTAAAAAGCATGACTTTTATATGTAGATATTAAGGTATGTTGTTGTCATGAAAATGCGTTGTTACGATTTCTTTAGCAAATATTTTATTTTAAAACTGGATATGAAGTCATTTGTGTCTACTAGTTTCCGTGTTTGTGGTGATGTTCTAAACGTTCAAAATAAAGTTTTAAATCTTAACACAGTTTGGAAGAAGTCTTGTTGGTGCCTGCATTGTGATTGGTTTATATTTTATATATTTTTTAAATTGTAAAGGCAATTCCCTAAATCAAAACAGACTCTAACATGCTAGGCAGTGTCCCAGAGTCTTCACCTATACAAATCAGTTCCGAGAGAATTGGAGCAGTATTATCTTATCTAATACTTACCCTTCTTCTATTATAGTCTGGCAAACATATCTTTCAAAGTAATCTACCTTCATAAAAAAACAAAAAAGCAAACAAAAGAACCCCACCAAAAACAAAACAAAACAAAACAAAACAAAACAAAAACCACCAAAAAAACCAAAACCAAACCAGCTTATCAGTGGATTCTCCTTTTGGCCAACAAAAAGCAAAATAATTCTGGAAGCTAGCCAGTATTTTATTATTATTTGCTTTAAAATAATGGCAGATAGAACTGTGTGCTTGTGAAAAACTGATACTTAATGTATGACTCTTGTTTTTCCTGCTCATTTCTAGAAAATTCTTGATGTTCTTGAAAAATTTCCTCCTATTGCATCTTATGTTACCACCTGTTGCAAAAAATGTGAAGTATAATACTCGAACACTTCTTGCAATTCAGAAGACTCAGTCACAGTTGTTCAGTTAAATAATTATTTCCGTATGTAAGCAATAATTCATATTCAACAGAGGAAGGGATCAACAATCTTGAGTACATAGGCACATTGATAGGCATTTGAACCAGTGACGAAATACTGAGCATTGAATGTAAATTGCACGTCACTGTGAAGTAATTGCATGTCAGCCCACAAACCTTTTTATTTTTAATAAAAGACACCCCAAAACTCTTAATAATTCTTATTTCTCTTTATTTTTTTCTTCCAATTTGCTATCATTTACTGGTTTTGGTCCTGATTCTGACACAGTCAATGGTAAAGCGGTGGATGTGCCAATTCAGAGCCCTGGGTTTTACACAATACACTCACTAAATTACCTTATAGATGTTCACTATATCATATTCCACAGAAACACCAGAAACATTACAAAATTCCCTTGCCTTTAAGTTTTCTTTTATTTTGTCACTGGTTACTACTCCTGTTTCCCAGTGGAAAATATTTTAACTCACACCCTTATCCAGATTTGTAAATACCTGTCCCACTTATTTCTCCGGCATTTTAGCTAACATATTTCACTCACCTTCGAAGCACATTTTCTAATTAATCCACAAATTTATTTCATGTAGTCAAGTGTGTCTAAAGTTTAACTCCACTAAACCTGCAAAGAGGGGGAGAGCAGAGCTTTGAAAATACGTACTGGATGCTCCTTGTGAAGGATGCAGAATCTTCTGTAAATTAACCAGAGGCATATGCAGTTTAAAGACAGCATTAAACCTCATTTGTTTAATATAATTTATCTTGGTTGAGAACTCTATTTTATGAGTCATAGGGGTCTGATCATAATCACAATCAGGGGCCTGATTTCATACTGAAATCATAATGAAACTGAAGTGCGAAGGAGTTGTTATTCAGTCTGACATATTTGTTTCACACTCAGAAGCCAACAAGTGGCCCACAATGGATCCTACAAGAGCATCTCTATTCTCAGATTCTCGGATCATAGTTCAGCTGGCAAGGAGAAGGGGCAGGGCAGGGATGCACAACCACAATCCATCCCGAAGCTAAAGTCAGCTTCTCAGCCTTTACACCTGGTGCTCTGTGAGCTGTGGATGAAAGCGTCTGTCACATGCAAATTACCATTGTATTTGTATTCTTTTCAGTAGAGAAACAACAAACAAAGAAGCAGAAGTGGAGGTCTTCTGTAAGACACATATGGCAAATATTTTTTTTAATATGTAAGAGGAGAAAGATGGTTCTACATCATCTTTCGAAGAGAGATGGGGAGACCATTGAGGGGTCATTCACCCCAATGTATATCTGCTTTGCTGCAAATTTTGTTCAGTGTTGTTGTAAGGATACTTTGCTTTTGGAATTTCCCTTCCTTCTCTACTGATTCAGTTCTTGCTGGTCAGGCTGGTCCTGGAAGAAGATTCTTGGCCTATTTGTTAATTTATAAACACAATACAATAATGCTGTATGCTTAGGCACATGAATTTAGTTACAGATTTCTCCTGTCAGCCAGATGTCCCCTCTGCAATGTGGTCATTTTAACAAAAAAGCAGGAGAATTATAATTTGGGGAGAGAAGTAGGCTCAAAGAAAATGGGAATATCAGAAAATTTTACATTTTACAGAACTTGCTATTCCTTAGAAAGTTCTGATATCAGCAAGGACTCCTGAAACTGTTTGCAAAAGAAAAGGCAATATTGAGTGGTCATGCTGAGCTGCACTAATGAACATGGCTCTTAGGAGCATCACAACAGTAGGTTACACAAGGAAAGCAATTGCTTCTCCCTCAGTGGTCTAATCAAATCTCTAACTCCTTATAAAAGCAACTTTACCCTGGATGGCTGACTTATATGCCTGTGTAGGAGAACACACTCTATAGCCACAGAGTTTTAGCTCACTTTTTCTTTCTCTTGCCCTAATTTTGGCTGGGGTAGAGTTAATTTTTTCGCAGTGGCTGGTATGGGTCTGTGTTTTGGATTTGTGCTTAACAAAGGGTTGATAATACAGAGAGATGTTTTTCTTATTGCTGAGCGGGGCTTACACAGGGCCAAAGCCTTTCTTGCTTCTTGTACTGCGTGCTGGCGAGGAGGGTAGGGGTGCAGGAGAAACTGGGAGCAGACACAGCTGGGACAGCTGATCCCAACAGACTCTACCAGACCATATGGCATCATGCTCAATATATAAAGCTGGGTGTCGAAGGAGGAAGGGCGGGGACATTTTGGATGATGGCATTTGTCTTCCCGAGTTACTATTGCGTGTGATGGGGACCTGCTCTCCTGGAAATGGCTGAACACTTGCTTGCCCATGGAAAGCACTCAATGAATCCCTTGTGTGGCTTTGCTTGCATGCATAGCTTTTGCTTTGCCTACCAACCTATTAATGTCTATCACATCCCATGATTTTTCTTATTTGTACTTTTACAATTCTCTGCCTGATCCCACTGGTGGGGGGAATGAGCAAGCAGCTGCTGTGGTGCTTACTTGCCTGCTGGGGTTAAGCCATGTCACCTATTTAGGCCACGCAGTCCTCTTTCCCACTACATGGAGAGAGACAGATGTTCTCCTCAATGAGAGGAGATGACTTCTGCAGCCATGAATACCGGGTCCTTTTCTTCTGCAAACCTCACACTGAATCAAGGCTCGCCTTTTACAATGAAATTAAAAACCAACTGGAACAACAAAGTCTAATACAGCAGCAAGGGAAAGAAAGATGGTTTCATAGAAACATGTCTGGAAGTGTCCAAATAATAATATCTTTATATGTAGCTCTATGAAGTGCGTGTTCATGTACCAACACATGGTAAAAGATCCCGTCAGAAGAAAGATGCAGAATTACAGACAGTGGCTTTTCTGGAAATGCTGAATGCAGAGAGAAGGTGAATGTTTTAGTTTCAGTGGTAACATTTCACAAGGATTAAATAAAGGAGGAAAAAAACCAAGTACAAATTCTTGGAATTATGCTAATAATAAAATCCATTATTTCACGGATGAATCACTCAGAGCAAGTAGCAGTCAATATGAACCTTAAAAAAAAGGTTGGGGTAAAAGAAACAATCTTAAATTCTGTCCTTCTTTTTTACTGTCATAAACCTATTTGTCCATGGTTACTCTCCTGTTTCTTTTCAAACTCTAATATGAATCTAAAACTGCTTAATTCTGAAAGTTTGACATACACCTTATTGTTTCATCATTTGTTTGCCTAGTGAAAAAATATGAATACAATTTTGCGAAAACACCAAGCTATCCCACTGTTTAGAGAGAGAGAACAATTTTAATTTATTTATTACTTACTAGAAAACAATTCAAAAGAATGTATTAATGAAGTAATCAGGGTTGTCAGTAGGCAGCCACTCTCTTAAATCCTTCCCATGAAAAAAAATCCTATCAGTTATGTAACAGCACATAAAGTGTGCCCAGATTGTAGAACTGGAAAATACCATGAAAGCCAGATGGATGCAAATTCAGAATTTTATTATGGTGGGACAGGGGGGTGAGCAGGGGGGCTGGAGGGAGGGTGCGGCTTGGACAGGGGAAGTGCATCTGTTTGTCTGTTTTCCCTGCCTCTCCACGCCCTGGGGAGAGCAGTCAGCCAGACAGCCTTTGCCACAGCCAAAACACCCAGTTTTCTGCTGGAGAAGATTTATAGAGCAGAGGGAAAAATCAAAAGAGCACCACTTACGGTACGAATAAGTGATACCTGTATAATGTCGACAAAAATGGTGATGTGAGGGGATTCAGAAATTATGTGAGTCAAAAGTAATAAACCTCAGCATTATCATATGGCCTCCATTGGCTGTGTACTAAGGTAGAGTTCTGCATCTCTCAGAAGTTACCATGTCTAAACATTGTTGGGTCCATTAGATTACACAGCACCACTTCAAACTACTTAAGGAAGCTAGATTATTTAATTTTAAAGAATCAGTTGCAGTCAAGAAAACATATTATTCTACACTGTATAAATGTAGGAGATAATGTATTGTTAAATGAAACAACTATTTAAAACTGTATTCAATTTCTTGTGAATTTTTTAACCTGTCAGTTATGTTTCCTCAGAAGCTTGAAATTAGTTCTCTTCTATTGGGTCTTAATATGAATTAGTTTAGGAAAAGAAACTTTCATGTCAACTTTATTTTCAGCAAGAGATTTTTAAAGTACAGTCAATGTCAATTAGAAATTGTAGTTCAACAGAAAAATTTAGCAGCCATTTGTAGAGACAGTATTAGTCATCCTTTTCTCCCACAAATACATGTTATGGTTCGAAATGTCACTGCAATGGGTGTTTTAGAGCACCAACCAGAAGTTTGAATAGGAACAGGTTTAGCTTGTATTTTAATTTTCAAATACGTGGAAGTATGTGTAAGTTCAAATATTTCTGAATGTCAGGGACCAAACATTTTCTTGGTTTAGTTTGTAATAAATTTGTCCTTATGTTTTCCAGTTTGTTTTCAGTAACACTGTGCTTGGTGTGGTCACAATGGACTTGGCATGGAAGCAAACAGCAGGTTTTTGCACTCTATGGTGATTCATTGTTGATTTTTTTTTTCAGTATGGGAACCTACTAAACCAAGAAAAAGATAAACCTGTAAGTTACAATAGGAGACTCCTAGGAAATGTTTTTCTTTTCTGTTTTCTAACTTAAACTTTGTTTGAACTATAGCAAAATGACTAATACCCATGCGTCCACATTCCTTTTTTATACAACTGCAGCAACTTTTTTTTGTTCTTGAAGTTGCAGGAAACTTACAAAGCATATGAAGTGAAAATTGCATTTCTCTGTGCCCTTTTAGTATTGTTTTATAAAATAGGTGTCAATTTTTCAAAGCCTATCATTTTTTCCAAACTTAAAGCACAGGGTGAAAATCTGTTCCCTTTGGATACACCAGTACTGACTCCCATGGTTCTCATACTCAAGTTTTGTTTAGTTTCCAAGGTATGGCATTATTTATGTATTCTTTTCAGAAGATCTTCTTTAAAATAATAAAAAAAAGAAAGATGAAAGGCCATCTTAGATGAAAGTTTTCTTGGGCATTCATTTGAAGATAGTTTTCTTGGGGAAAAAAAAAAGAGTTCTCATCTGAGTCTCAAGAGGAACAACAACATAAATCTATTGACTTCTGCTTTCATTGATGTGATTGGCTTTGCATACAGAGGGAAAGACTAAAATGACAAAATGTCTTAATTGCACCATGGTGTGAGAAAGGGAGGAAACAATTGGATAGTAAAAATTACCTGCAGGACATGAGGGTATTGATTGATTTTGCTTTTAATCCATCATCTCTCGGAAAAGAGGCAATATTGCCCGTAGAATCTTTGAATTGTAAAGAACAAATGTTGAATACTTGAGAGAATTTAAGTAGAGAGAGGTTAAGTAGGCTCTGGCTTAGATTTGCTCACTGACTTGACATGTTCACTGAGTGGCCAGTAGCTCATCTGGTCTTTGATGAAGACTGCCTATTCTAAAATAAATAAATTAATAGGTACCACTCCACTTCTCTTATCCTATGACTTCTTCCATGATTAGAAATAGAAAACCCCTAAATTAGTGGGAACAGGTCAGCTTGCCTGATTTTTGGAATACCATATTTCTAACTAGCAAAAGTAGAATTTCCCACATCTACTGGGAAAGCTTTCAGTGTTTTTTGACACATCCAGCTGGCTTTCAGAGAGAGACGAAGGAATGATTCCGTATGGGTGTTCTGTCTGGGAATAACAGTGAGCAATGACCTTCACTGAAAATTACATCTTGAACTTCTTCCCTTTAGTTTTTTCTTTTTGAATAATAGAAATATCAGATATAGGCAATTTCTGTTGCTGTTGAATGAGACAGTGTAATACTTTTATATGGCTTTTCACATCAACAGACCAACAAGAAAATTTGTACTATATAACGCAAAGGGAAAATACCACACAAAGACTTGGTTTTGATTCACAAACTAGTGAATGGTCAGATGTAATTCAGCTTTTCTGTCTCAGTGTAATGCTTTCTCTCCAGTGGAGGCAACAGCTGGAGTGGAGCGTCCAGTTCTGATCTCCGAAGTACCAGAGAGACATGGAGCTCCTGGAGCTGGTCCAGCGGAGAGCAAAGAAGATGATTGAGGGACAGGAGCCTCTCTCTTATGAGGAAAGGCTGAGGCAGCTGGTCCTATTCATTATTGAGAGGAGAAAACTGAGAGAGGATTTCTTTTATTCATATCAAAATTCTCAGCTGAAATGCCAGGGGCAATAAAGCTTCAACTTTGTAACAAAAAAAACAGAGAAAGAGAGAAAAGTGACTCAGAGATTGTGGTTTTAATGCTGTTTTTCCTTTTAAACTATGTGCATGTTGCTTAGTTTTTTGCCCTTTTGTTTTCCCCTCAGTTAAAGAGAAGATCCTGGGAAATACTCATAACAGCTCATAATTATTTTCCATCTCTTTTCACCTACCTCTATGGCTAAACGTTCTGGGAGATAATATATACAAGGTTGTTTTCTTCAGGAGTTACAGTTAACATGTTACTGGACGACTTCTAGCATTTGGACATACCATGATAAAGTGGAAAAATATCCACCTGGCAACAGAGGTTGCCAGGTTGGCAGCAGTGTGAGTCAGAAAATGCAGTTTTATCTTTAAGTTCATCATTGCACAGAGAAGAAATGTATCTGTCAGAGTATTACATTCTGGATTTTTTTGTTATCTTTTATATTTCCAGATATCGGGAAAAATAGACTGGATCTAGTCATTTATGAATCACAAATGTGTTTTCAAGCAAAAATGATGGTAGATTTATTTTATGAAAAATCTGAAGCATGGATGCATAAGCATCTTAGTACTCTATAAATTACTTTAATGCCATATGGACAATACGATTGGTATAGCAAGCAATCTCAAAGAGACATTAATCATGGGAGATTCATTGAAAAAAAAAAACCACCAAGCCAGTGAAAACAACAAAATAACCTATATAGAAAGCTGAACATCTCTCAAGAGTGTTGATAATTGGGTGGCTTAGTTTTCCGTGAAATTATTCTTTCAGTTCTTAACATCTTCAAGCATTCTTGGAAGGGACGTTATGCCTACATAGAAGATCCCAAAGGAATTTGAGGATGATAATTTTTAATTTCTTTAATTCTGCTTTATTTCTGTTGACTGAGAAAATAAAGATTTGGATTTACTGGCTTGATTCCAGTGGTTCTTTTTTCTCCCATGTAAATAAAAATTCTTGGTGGACTTTAAAAGGTCAGTCTTGGTTCAGCACTATATATGTCTTCTATGCTTTAATGAGCCTGTGCATTCAGACACATAATGTGATACTTTGAGATTCACATAACTACACCTGAGACTGAACAATGTCGCTTATAAGATCGTAGATTAATGACTGTCCATTTTATGAACAGGGTTTTTTTTATCTTTTATAGAGGGCCACGAAAGCTAGAGTACATAAATTTGTTATTCATTCCTATTAAAACTCGTTTTCTGTTACCTATAGTTACAGCGAGCTATTAAATATAATTACCTAGCACTTTTGAAAGTCAGTTTACTATGGAAAAGTAATGTAGCTATTAGAATGACCATTTTTTTTAATGTACAGATTTAAATGCACTATCTAAAACTTCAGAAGAAAATAAGAGCTGTACCATGGTTCCCTCAACATCCACAAAACATGGGGAAGCTTCTGTGTATTTTACATGAGGTATTATTGATACCTAAAGAGGCAGAAAATTATTCATATCCAGGTTTTGTTTCATTTTTCTGTGCTTCCTTTTCAGAAGAGTTATGGTTGTTTTCTAACATTCACAGTGTTTTGCTGCCTATCTAAAAGATAGACGGTCAGGTCATTTTCTAAACTTGTACATAACCACAAAGCTGAGAAGATTTACTGAGCTAAGAATCTGGACATTCAGGACCTTCAAGCGCTAAGATTCTTGCTTTCTTACTCAGTGCTACTTGAGTGTCTGAGAGAAAGGCAACTGCTTTTTCCAAGTTTGGTAATATCAGACACTGCTGAAATAGCTGCTGCTTGAAATGTCACCTTCAAGTACAAATCGAACGTGTTATTTAATTCAGACTCTCTGATCAATTATCCAGACTGTAAAATAATGTAACATCAAGATACAGCTCCTCTAAAAGCAGGACCTTGTGAGGATTTAGGCCGAAAATACCTACAGAATATTTCAAATTAACTGCAGGGTTATCTTAACAAGTATTTTTCAAAAGCCACTAACTGATAATCAAGAAATACATGGATAATGTAGGTAGCAATTTTTCATCTTGGTTAATACGGGTTTGCTGCTTTGGTTTGATGCCACACAGTATCCTTATCAGAACTGTTCTCAAGATAAAACACAGAAAAACCCACAAAACCCCAAAACCCCACAAAACAAAACAAAAATCTCCAAACCAAAAAAACAAAAACCAAAAAACAAACAAACAAAAAAAACAAGAAAAAAACCCCTTTCACAAAAGTAGAGTAAAAATAAAAAAGCCAAACACCATGACACTTAAGAAAAATTGATATTTTTGCACTGGTTATTTAGGTACAAATTATAGATGAGGTAATTGAATCTGACTGGATAAATTATCTTCCTAAATGTAGATTCATGTTTCTGGACAGCATGACATGTAGTTGACATGTCCCACCACACAGAGAAGCACATCACTTGTATGTGGGATGAACAAACCTAGTCAGCAATATAGTCTTCTGGGATTATTGTCTGACGGAATACACATTGCTAACAGCTGTCATGCCCTTGGAAGAACAGTATTTTGCAAACCTTAAAAATATTAGTTTTAAAACAGATTCATGGACAAATTTCAATCACAGCCAGAGGAAGGTAGAGAGTTGTGGGATGCCTGCAGCAATTACCAGGACAGCAAGTTCCTTGCTGGCACAGGGAAATAGCTGTGTCTTACGTGCAAGAAACTTTACAGAGATTTCTTCTAGGAAACCATCTCACATCCTGAGTTGTGAATGGGAACTTCTTCAGAAAAGGAGAGGAATTGAGAGGCAGCTGCACCAGAAATGAAACTTAAGGTATTCACAAGATGGGAAAATTTTATAAATTATTTTCTAAGAGCCCATTTACTGACAGATGAATAAATACAATTATAAAAAGTTTGCTGAAAAATACCACCGCTTGAAGTCATGTCCTGTTCTATTACAGGCCATCAAGTCAAGTGGAGAGCTGACAACATCTGACATGTAGAAGGTTGTGGCCAGCAAAGCATAATGCTAAATGTCAGGAATAAGATACAATAAATCTGAAATCTGTTGTATCACACAGAAAGGTATTAAAACTCAAGGACATCCAGTCATCTATTCCAAAATCTTTAGGAAATATGCTGTGTGAATGTAATTGTTATCGCCTGGCTAAGTATGTTTTTATAGATTTACTTTCACCCAACTATTTTCAGTTGGTTGAGGAGATGTGAGATAATGCAATTATTGCTAATATCAAGACAAAATAGTGGTGTCTGCTGCTCTTGAAAGGCAGCCTGGATGTACTCTGACAGGGGGAGGATACACATGGACGACACCTGCAACATCTGGAGCCAGTTGGTCCAGTTTGCCCAGTATCTGGCAACATTTTACACCTTATTGCAGGCTGATGTTTACCAACATCAATCACAATCATCACAGCTCCCTCCCACCCCGGTACAAGGTGTGTGGAGGGACATACACACGAAGACCTGACTGTCTTTCATGGTGGTAACACCCTGTCCCAAAGTGCCCCAGCCTACACACACCTTTAAAACACTTCTAGGGAAGGCAATTCCACCACTTCCCTGGGAAGCTTGTTCCAATGCTGGACCACCGTTTCAGTGAGGGATTATTTTTCTAATATCTAATCTAAACCTCTCCTGGTGCAACCTGAGGCCGTTTCTTCTTATCCTGTCACTTAGTACCTGGGAGAAGAGACTGGCCTCCACCTGGCTACACCCTCCTTCCAGGTGGTTATAGAGAGCAATAAGGTCCCTCCTGAGCCCTCTTTTCTCCAGGCTAAACACCCCGAGCTCTTTCAGATGCTCTCTAGACCCTTATTCAGCTTCATTGCTCTTCTTCAAGCACTGCTGTGGGTATAGATCTTGATACACAGTCAATGGACTTGCATGCTCACGTTGTTGGAAAGATAAAGTGTGATTATTTCAGAATAACTTTACGCAGGAAATTTTGTGTAGAAATCTCAGCATTAATATTAAAATCAAATATGGAACACAACTATTGGAAGTACTTGTTGATATGTATAAATTTTCTGATGAGAGGGGATCAGATTAGTACCTTTAGTTCTTACTGTGATCTGTCCTAGATTTTTATCAGTTTATCTGAGCAGTTAGAAAATGTCTGCAATAGAAAAACTCCACTTGTTTTCTTAAAATGGATATTACTTTGTAGCTTTTATGCTAATGTCTTGATGTTGTTTTGCTTAACAGACAAGTTTAATATCAAAAGCAAATTAACAAGGTCAAGCAATGCAAAGGAAACTATCCTTTTATATAGTACTTGCAAGTGTTCATTTCATGGTAAATAAAGTATTATATATTTCACATTATTAGAATGAATAATGATATCCTAGGGTTTAATTCATGTAGCAAAATCAGACATATTTGTGTATAACATCTGAAAATGAGCCATTCATTAGAAGTTCACTTAGGTGTACAGTATTACTACTATGTTTAAAGGTTTAAACTAAAAATTTTCAATCCTTAAACATGAACAAAAGTTCAGCAAAATACAAGCTTAATTTCCATTTTCAAAGTGATACTAACTAATTTATGTGGTCTTCTTAACAGCATTGTTTTAAATGAGGCATAAGAAGGTAATAGCAAAAATTAATTTCCATACCCAGAAGCCCTGTTGGATAATACAATGTAGGTATAATCCCAGATTATTGATGATTACGGACTTCAGGATTTTAAGTAAAATGAAGGAAAAAAACTGCATAACATTTTTGTAAATAATACTCCTATCATGCATGCACCAATAATTATGTTTGAAAGTTGCTATGACAAATAAATTTTAAAGATTTTAATTTGACAATCTTTGCCTTCACCACTGCTTCAAGGCCAGAAAATAATTTTCTCTTACATTTGAAATGGGTGACACGGCCTTACTTTACAGATTGCTTTTAAAAAAATACTGTAAAACCCACAGCAACAAATCACATGATAATCAGCTTAGTTTAGATTTTCCCCGTATTTCAGAATAACTTATTTCTGTATGTTTAACACAGATGATAAGATTTCATTTTTGAAACCAAGCGAGTCAGCTACATCCTTAAGAAAAATCACTCCTTTTAATATTTTTCCAGATTAATTTTTTTCCTCTTAAATGTCTTTGAGATTAAAACATGTTAGCATATGTGACACAACAGTTTTTCCATATTGTTGACTGTCCAGGGACAGCCATGAAACTACAGAAATGTAGATAAGGATTTTGACATAGAATCTGGAAGCGTGTAATGAATATTGCCAGTGGACTTCTAGTGTTGAATCACCACAAGGCCATAAATTTTGTGCTAGAGCTATCAACTCAAGAAAAATTCAATCTAACATGATCAAACCCTACCTTAGAAACATAGAGCTTTTCAGATTAAAACCAATGTTACAGCATAGCCTCTGTGTATGAAATTTTTCCCCACCTTTCTGTTTATTTTTTCATGTTCTTTATCATCTTGTTATTTAGATGTCTAGAACACAAGTCTGAGAACTTAGCTGTAGGGAAAAAAATAAAGCTTTTTACTCAATTCAGAAGAAAGAAAATAAAGCCAAAAATAACACTTGGCATATTCATAAAGATATAATTTATTAAGCACCTATTAGCAAAAACAGCAAGTGCATATGTACCAAAGACATATACCATGCTACTACAGTATCTCTCTCACAGCACTATCTACTGAGTGTTATCAGAATAGAGAAGCCCTGTTACACTTCCTCACAAACAATTATGAAGGGCAGAGGACCAGCTGACACAAACAAACTGCCAGAAATGTTTTATAAACATGATGTAGCTACTGCGCTAGTGGTTAGCGCATTGTACTTGATTTCACCGGGGTAAAGAAAAAAAATGAAAGAAAATTACAGCCATGCTCCAGCTCTGGGTGGGCTATGGTACCACAACCATTTTATCTCCCTTAAAAATACCTTCCAGAGGTAGATGCTTTGGGCTGTGTTTCTTATGTACATTTATAGATTTAATTAGCCTTCACCCTCAGAGCATGTTAATCCTGAGCAAACTGCCTGGGTCATGCACAACCTGAGTAAGTGTTGACACTGAAGGGAAGGTAGAAGGTGAGAAAAATTAGTCAAGGCTAAGAGAAAAGAGCAAATAATTGCAACTGGATTTCAAGGTACAATTTACAGGTAAATGAAAAATTTTATTTTCAGGGCTTTTTGCTTTTAAGTCTGTAAGTTCCGGACGACATAGTTGTACAAGTGTCTGCTCAGAAATGAGTATCCCAAATGGAAGGATTATATGCTGGTCAGGTAATGGCTTCATCTGTGTATAGAGCTTGACAAAGGATTAAATTACATAATTTATGGTCCTGTCTGTATGTGAGAACCAGATCTTGGCTGCAAGGAGTAGCTGGCTGCTGTTGCAATGCTGAAGCAGGTAGCAGCATGAAAATGGTAGTAGCACATGCGCTATGAAAGTCTGTGAGATGGATATGGCAGATGAAGATGGAGAAATGCTGATACTATCAAAATTTTGGTTCATCCAAACAACCACTGGTTGTAGCACCAGGAGTGTGGTTTGAGGTTATCTGTGCTGCAGTGCACAGAAAGCATAGGTTGGGAGGCATTTCTGGTGGTCATCCAGTCTCATCTCTTGCTAAAAGCAAAAAAATCAATGGTGTATCGTGTTAATCAGAACCTTTTTCAGTCAAACTTCCACATCTCTTAGGTTAGAAGTGCTACAGTGGAAAACTTTTGTTTTTCCCTTGCTGTATATTAAGCATGCTACCCTTCAGCCTGTTGCTGAGTACTTCTGCCTCCTGGCATGCCTGGCTCTCACTATCCATGTTCCACAAAACCAGTACGCTCAGCCTTTCCTACTAGACGTGCTCCAGTTCCCCAGTTATCTTGGTGGACATCTTAAAATTTATCAAGATCTTCTTTGATCCAGGAGACACAAAACTCAGAGTAAGAATACAGTTGAGAGTTTATGAATACTGAATAGAGGCAAACAACCACTTCCTTAAACCTGTTTCCTACACTTTGCCAGAGCAACCTAGTATGCAGTTAGCCCTCATTACTGCAAGGACACACTGCTGACCCATCTTCAGTCTGTTGTCCACTATGGCCCTCAAGAATTTTTCTTTGAAGTCCCTTTCTAGCTGTCACTTTTTGAATTTGTTCCTCACATGGACATGACTGCAAGTGTTGTTGCTGAATTTTGTGATTCCTGTCTTCTCTTCAGATAATAATCTTGAGTTCCCTTTGACCTTAGTTGATCCCTTCAAACAGCACTGCTCCATACACGTGAGTCTCATTTGCAAACTTGCCAAGGAGTTACAGCTCATCATGTGAGTTGCTAAAGACATTAAACAGTGTTGGTTTCTGGATCAGCCTCTGTCAAATGCCTGACAGCATTCGTAGCCGACCTTCCAGCTGTCAGCACTAGCCTTTGAGCAAAACAATCCTGCCACTTTTTAACTCCCCAGTAGTCCATTCACTCAGTCTCTGGTAATGAGGACGAGAGAGACCATTATGAAAAGCCACAGTGAAGGTGAAAAATAGCTGCTGCTCTCCACCTGCCAGCTAACACACCAGGAGACGGCAGGAAGGTTCGTCATGCACATGACGCCCTTTATAAATCTAGGGTGACTATTCCAGCCTTGTTGTTTTTGAATATGTATGCTTCATGGGTAGAGACTCTGTCATGCAGTGGAGCATGTAATTAAAATCCAGGTACCCTGATATTTCCTTCTAACATAGCAGTTAAGCTGTGTGCTTTGAGTGTGCTCTGATACCTTGGTGCACCAAGGGGCCAGGAAATAAAATGCTCTTGAAGACATCTGCAGGGCAGTGAGGGATCCCCCTCTGGGCCAAGTAGGACCACATTGGTTAATACATCCAGCTATGTATGACCAAGAAGTACTTATTTCAGTTTAGGCAGAAAAAGTAACTCGTCCAAGTTACTTGGATTGGCTCATGCAAACTGGATTTAGGCCATAAATCATGCAAGTGCTTATTTGGGTTCTAGATTTAAAACCTCTCTTTTAAATGCTGTAAAGAGCCATTCTGTCTCACACTTCATTAAAATGTATAAATAGTTATTCGGATTCTCTATATCTTGCAACATTCCAGTTGCCTCAAAGAGTGCATTATTTTTATATGATCATGTGGAGATTTCATAAGGAGAGTGATCTCACATCCTGTACATGTTGCTTTCTTAACATCCTGACTGATGGATGGTGTATTTTCAGCACAGCATTTCAGAGCAAGACATACTATATAGATGAGAACAAAATTTACAGAACTCATAATAATTTTTTGACTTTATTGAATTGCACTTGGAGCCCAGCCCAATGACTAAAAAAAAAAAAAAGGCTAGAAAAAATTTTCAAGATTAGATTCCATGCAGTTTTTTTCTTTCTTTTCAAATAACGCTGGTGTTCCCATACTTGCTCTGAAAGGAGTATCTTGCCCTAATACTCCATAATTTTAAGCCTGGACAATCACTGCCCTCAGTTAAATTAAAAAATTGTTTGCATGGGTTGATTTTGAGCAATTAGTCTGTGCTGCTGGCGTATACATTTCACTTTTTGTTAGAACAATTAGATTAGAAAGTTTTACAGGGTCAATATTAAACATGGTTAAAAAGAAAATTATTTTTCCCTAACTGCAGTTTGTAGCAGCTCACCAGAAATAAAGAAATTGAATTTCATCTAGCAGTGAGATTACCCATCCATTAAAGCAGTCTTCCAAGGCAGACTTAGATGAAACGTGGTGTTTCTAGTTCACAGTATTTTGCAGTTTTGATCCAATTTGTCAGAAGATTATCTTTTTTCGTGTGTGTCTTTCATAGAATCCAGTCCATAGATATACCCTACTAAGGATATAGGGGAGCTCTGGCCCAGGAACTTAAAGTCTTCTTGCTCTTCAAGAAGGATCGAGGTCACTCAGGACTTCCAGATAGTACACTGTAGGCCCAGGAGCAAAAATCCTGAAAGCCAAGAAGGAATTTGAGGAGACCAGGGATTCTTAAACATCTTTTAGGAAATGATAGTCGTCATAAAACACCAACTCAAAAAAAATCCCAACCAATAATCAGATTCAATATTATCTTCTATTAAACAGAGGAATCTAAATATTTAGACTGTGTCTTAGGATCCCTATCGATAACTACAAAAAACATGTATCAATGTTCACTTTAAAGCAAAGTTGTCTACATTCACAGAAAAAGTTTTACTGGAGACATGACTCCAGAAAGACAGCAATGGTTTTACTGGGGCAGCAAAATTGGAGGGAACACAGCAACTCAATGAACAACATGATGAGCTTTGACATATGCATTGTGCATTTCAGAAATGAGTTGTCCAAACCAGCCAACTCTAGAGCAGAAATGGGCTGAAAAAGAGAAAGAAATGTGTGTACCTGAGATTTTTCTGCAAAATTACTATTGAAATGTCCTGACAATAAGCAAAGGCATACTAATTTAAAAGATTTAATTTTTTAAATGGAACTGTGTGCTGAAATGCAGGGATATATTTTTATTCTGCGAGGAAGCACTTAGCACAAAGAAGTGTGAGAAAAGCACTGTAAATCTCCACTTAAGTAAACAAAGGAATAACAAAGAGGTGAATGTAAGCTTGCAATATACCAGAATTATATAGAATAATAAAGTAGTTTGACTTAGGAGGTACCTTTACAGGTCATCTTGTTTAAGACACCCTGCTAATAGATCAGGTTGCTCAAAGCCTCATCTGACCTGGCCTTGAACACTGCCAGGGGCTTCCCTCTCTGGCTTTCTTGTAGGACCCCTTCAGGTACTGGAAGGCTGCTATAAGGTCCTGAACGCTCCTTTTCTCTGGCTGCACAACCCCAGGTCCTGCAGCTTTTCTTCACAGGAGACGTGCTCTAGCCCTCAGATCATCTTTGTGGCCCTCCTCTGGACTCACTTGAATAGGTCCACGTCTTTCATATTCTGAGGAGCCCAGAGCTACATACAGGACTCCGGGTACAAGGGCAGAGCAGAGGGGCGGAATCCCCTCCCTTGACCCGCTGGCCACGCTGCTTTGGATCCAGACCAAGATACAACTGGCTTTCTGGGCTTGGAGTATGCACGGCTGGGTCATGTCCTTCGCATCAGGGCTGCTTTGCCCAGCCTGTATTAAGTTTGCAATTGTCCTGATCATGGTGCAGGACCTGTCACTTGGCTTTCTTGAGCGTCATGAGAGAGCCTTCTCAGAGACCTGCCTCATAAGCCTATCAGTCCTGTCCCTCTGGATTGTATCCCTTCCCTACTGCATGTCTGTTTCACCACACATCTAGTACAATCCCGTTGCAATGAACGGGGAGAGAATGATATGATAAATGAAATCATATAATTTCTAAATAAAGCTCCCCTTATTATTTTTCTACATTTTACAATTTTTTTGCTTTTATAGAAACCAAAAGTTTTCAGAAGCAAGAAAAAAAGAAAAAAGATAATAGAACACAGTATCAACTCCACTGAATTTTGACCTTCTGATTTTTACAATTAATAGCCTTTCTAGAAGAAACAGGAGAAGATTATAAATTTATTTTTAGTCTAATCCAGAGTGGAGGCAAAATCAGAAAAGTTTGTGGTCATGCCGACCAAAAAACCTGCTTTCAGGTCTGACTTCAAACTGAAGGAATACTTTTTATGCACAAAATCATATAAGTTTTAAAATAATTCTTTCATTCCAAAGCAAATGAAAGGGATAACTTCTCAGGGAAAACCCTTCAATTCATTACCTTAAAGGAGGCCTAACAGTAGAATAGTAATGTGTTATTAAGTAACTTAAGATCTCCAAGTGAACATCCATTTGTGGCTGAAGTTAATCCTGTTCCTCAACAGAACATAAATGAGACAAGAAACAGAAAAATTATTCTGACTGCAGTGTGGAAGTTATCTGGGTGTTCTGACACAGGACTACTTCATGAACTCAAGTTAACTTATGGCTTATGATCTCCGAGCTTGTGGTAGCAGAAATAGACAGGACACTTTGACACGTAATGTCATTATATTTTGTCTCTGTAACATGGCCTCAGCTCTTGAGCTTTTCCTTCTTTTAATGTGACTGAGAACCTGCCCTGTTCTTTTCTGTCCATTGTTGCTCATTCTGTTGTACACTTCTGAAATGCCACGGAGATGTTCTTCCTGAGGCAGGGAGCATAAAAGCTGTAACTTCCACAACAATGTGATATAACCTGACAATGTGTCATTAAATGTCATCCAGTGTAAACCTGAAGAAAGGCAAATAGCTCAAGCTAAGATTGTGTAGCGGCACAACACAGCCCTACTTCGCTATCTAGAGAAAAAAAATCACTATCCTGACCTGCAGCTAAATATCACTTTTTACCCTTGCTATGCTTACTCAGTTAGGAACACTCAATGTCTTGCTGCCGTAAAAACAAAAAAAGACCTGAAAGTGATAAAGAATGAATAAGTACTGGTGAAAAAATAAGCACATTCTATTAACAAAATACTTCAACTATTATTAAAACTAGCAGAAACAAATACTCCATATTATTTTATGCCGTATGATATGTGTCACTTCCAGGTTAAAAATTTTTTACTGTTGATTTTACATCCTTTTCCAAGACAAATGTAACCTTCATGTTTGCTAAGAATGAGAATATTTTTTTGTATACATTAGAAATCTGTCAGAGGGCTTCATTTCAGCTGGAATGAGTAACATCCTGGTCTTATGCACTAAGATACATTTCCCATCAAAACCCCTTCACACCATTGTGGAAGGAGGAAAATGGCTGGTGAAACAGCATATGATTTCTTTTTGGTTTTTAGTAACTGCTGCTTTATTCTTTGCTTTTATGTGGAATTAATGTTGTGAAATAGAGATGTTTTATGTAGTAGTTACTCTGATACATTATAAGCAGCCCAAGACTGTCTGGGAAATCTTGCTATAATAAACAGTTTCTCCTTCGATAAAAGACAAAAGAACTTTTTTACTAATTCTTAGCCAGACAAAAGAATTGCCTGAAATATGATGGGTTTTCTTGGTTTCCTTTTTTTTTTTTTAGTACTCCGGATTTCTACCAAAACTGGTGCCAACATGAGGAGATTGGTTCCATTTTTATGGTTTCACTTCATTATTAGGTCAGAATTATGCTGCTGTGTACATTTGCTAAAAGAACAATTTAGACTAAGTTTTATAAAGATACATATTATAAAATAGGAACGTAAGGGTAAATGTTTTGGCATGATTTTCATTTGCAGAATGGCATTTTTTCTGATCTATTCAGTTGCATCATGTAACTGAAGGTCTTTGGAGATTAGCTTCTCCCTAATGAACTTTTACAAAGAAACAAGGACAACTGCATAATTCTGAACTTATACCACTGAAATGAAAAGTTTATACTAAGTGCATTCTTCTCAGGATGGGTAGGGAACAGTGTCCTTTTCCAAAGAGGCACCAACTCTCATTGCAAGACTCTCTCAAATCTTGAGATAATGACCTGGCTGGTACCACCCAAGCTTCCCATTACACAGGAAGGGCAGTTGCTGGGTGGGCTCTGCTGCAAGACCTCTTCCCAAACCCAGATGCTGACCTGTCTCTACTTTTTTTTTCCCACTCCTTCCCTAATATATCTCTTCCCTCTTGTAGAGCAGGCATGACCCCATGGACCCTAAGTTTCAAAAATGTCCCCGTGCTTCCTTGCAGTACTTAACGCCATGGTGCGCTGTACTTCAGAAAACAAGGAAAAGATAATTTTCTTTTCTGAGGGCTATTTAATAATTAAATTGGAAAGAAGTATTCATCTTCTTCCTTGCCTGCAAGAAAAAAAAAATAGGAGCAAAATGTGAAAAGAACAAATTTGAAGAGGTAAACTAAAAATATCAATCAATAGAAAAGAACTATTACATAATTTTTGATGGAAATTCAAAAAAATAACATGTATAAAACCAACCAAAGTTACCTAACATGAAGAAAAAATCTTTCTCCCCTCATGCTTCCCTCTGCTCTCAAACACTGTGATACCTTCTTTCAGAGTCAAATATCACAAGTATTTATCTTTTACAAATATGAGTGAACTCACAATATGTAGCAAATCTAAACATTCTTCTATAAAAGAACTATTAAATACAGCATATTAGGAGATAAATGCCTAACAAAAATAATTTAAAATATTTGCTGGTGAGCAGATTCAGATCTTTTAGAGCAAAACTATAAAAAATAATCACCTAGCATAATTAATTTCCATCTTTTGTTCTGCAGAAGTTTCATAAGCTAATAGAAGCTTCCAAATATTTTCATTCCCTCTACTGTAAGACTAAAAGTCCACATATATCTTAATGATTAGTTGTTTGGTCTAGAAGGAATAGAGACTGTAGGCATATGGCATCCTCACAGAAGTGCTAGCTTTGAGGCACAGAACTTGTGGTTCTTTCATGCAACCATTCATTTCAATTTGAGCAGCACTGCTGCATCCTGACTACAAGAAACGTACTCTAAGCTTCATGGTTATAACAGGAGTCAATATATATAATTGAAAATTTTATCTAAATTAGAGTTAATGAGGACAACTATAATTTTCCTAAAAAATTGAATTTTTTATTTAATTATGAGATAGACATATTCACCAACTGTTAGTAGCAACATATATTGGTATAAAACTACCTTATGTAAGTAATGAAATATTATGATTAAAGCAGTATTTTCTTACGAGGTACTAGATACAGTTGATTTAGAGCTGAATGCATTTTAGTTATATCATATATATAACTAAAATATAATATAGCGTAAGTAATATAGTATTACAGTGTTGAAATTAAAATTTTATTTAAATTTCTTTATGGCTCTGAGAAAATCAAAACTATTGCATCTCTTCCTGGAATACCTATTCTGTTTACATTTGGAGTAGGGATAAGCTGTGACTGTTTTGCATCAATGAGGAAAAAGAAATAGAAAAAAACATTCACGTGTAGCATGTTTTCATTTCAAGAGTGAGTAATTGGATAACAAACAATTATGAGACAATTAGTTACAAATCACAACACTCTAGTATACTTCAGGATATTTTCTTCAACTCTATGTCTATTTTTCATTCTAGAGGAAGCCTATAAACATCATCTGTATGCATCAGAAAAAAATTGTTTGTGGATTTTAAGTTATATTTCTTAATTACAGTTCCTCAATTAATTACTGTTCCTCAGTCGTTTATATTTAGTAACAATGTGCATACCCTTGTCACCCAGTACTTCTAACAGGTCACAACTGCTGTATTTGAGCTGAGTTACTTAGACTCTCTGAGTTCAATAACGATAGTCTGCCCCCCTGAACAGTAAAGCTCCAAATGCATGATGAGAGATAAACCAAAACATAGAATCTGAAAAGGCCATGTCAGAAAATATAAAGTCACATAAAGTCACATCTCAACTACAGATTTGGGCAAGACTAACTCACTGAAATCATGGCCGCAGTATCATCCAGCAAAGTCATTACTGAAAGACTAGTTCAGTTCTACTTAACTGAATTTTCTGTACAGATGGAATTCAAGATTTTTTTTCCCCCTGAATGAAACACAGCTGTGGCTAAGAAAATATCTTATAGAAGTCTGATTATGAAAAGGGATTTGGGAATAATAATAAAAAAAAAGAGACAGCATGAACCTTTTGCTCTGTGAAAGGAAGTGCAGATCGCTCTTTAGCACACAAAAAAGATCTCTCTGTTCTTCCTCACAAAAGTTTGAAATTGAAGCGATGTCACTGAAGTCAGCTAGAGTCACATCTATGTAGCAATAATTTATAGAGTGGAGTGAAAACTCTAGACTTGGTTTTTAATGTACCTAAGAGATCTGCAGATGATGAGCTAGTATTCTATTAGAGAATGAGAGAAAGAAAGGAAAATAAGAGAATAGAAATATTTAAAAGTATTGCACTGTTACAAGGTATAGCTCTACAAATCTTCGTTCATGTGTATTAAAGGATAGGCAGTATCTCCCATTGGGAATATCTTTTGGGAATTTGGGAATTCCTTTGGCAATATCTCCCTACCCTATGACTCCAAATCAAAACTGATTATATCTAAGATCTGAAAAAATGTGGTTAACTTTTATTTCCTCTTCATTTTCATTTTTTAAGCATCTCCAATTCCAGAATTTAGCCAGGTACAGTAGGGAAATGCCAGAGTATGTCAATAGACTCTTCTCTAAGCATCTCCACAGTAAACAACTAGACAGAAAAGAAACCCACACAACCCAACAAAAACACAGTTAAAATGCTTTTGCTTTTGTCTTAGATGGTAGCCAGCTTCCACAGATTACAATGAACCTCAGCTGAATCTGTGAGCTCTTGAGAAAATGGGAGATGTGCCCTATCCCAGCTCTGAGAGCTTCTGCTTTATGATCGACTTAGGCAAAAGTCAGCACAAACATCCTTGATTCATCCTCTAGAACTCAAGCCTGAGATAACCTATACAGCTATGGTCAAAACTAGTTGCAAATTAACGACTGAAGCTTCTTTTCTGCCCACTATTTGAAACACAGCTCACATGTACCATCAGTGCTTTGAAAGACCTTGGAGTATCTTGTTGGAAAGTGACAAGTATTCCTGAAATCACAGCACGATAGAGGCTCTGCAACATAATCTCTATTTCCATAAAAGCACACAGACAGCTCAAATCCTAGCTGCCTGGATGTCTCTTGCAAGACGGTGGTTTGACAGATTTTGTCAGTGGTGTAAGATTTTGGCATATCTTGAAAGTACAACCAGCAGCAGCTTGAACACGGCTTATGCTCAGTCAGTGGGAATCTTTCCAAAGTCAATGAACCTAGATCTGGTCCCATTGCAGAGAACAGACCTGCAGTACTTGTTAGGTGGTGGCATTAGTGTCTGCTAACAGAAATTAGTTATATGCAAAACTAATGCTTAGCCAGTGTGCATCTAGTGCACAAAAACTCTGAAAATGGAGACTTGACAAATATTAATGTCTACTACACATCAAGATGGAGATGTAAAAAAGGAAGCCTTGCCAAATGCCATTAAACATCAGTGGCAATAAGGTTTTTAAACCTCTCTGAAAAAGAAGTGGAGTAAGAATTTTGTTCTTCCTATAATGAACTAGGATACAGCTAGCACTTCACTGAAGAGGAATGAGTAAATGACATTCAGTTTACAGTTATATTAATTTATGTATGCGGTCTTTTATGTATACTAGTATTTTCCCTAATACTCACAAAATGTTTAAAAAACTCAGTAATTTCTTCCAAGTACGTATATTTTACCAATAAACAGTATTTTTAACGTCAGAAACCATGTTGCTAAATTATCATAAATTAGATTCAATACCACTTAATTGTACCCCTATCCTATTGTATCATTACTGTATTGTGCTGCTCTGTCTAACTAACAGTTGAACACATTTTGTAAGCGTATTGGGTCTGGCTGAGGTAGAGTTCATTTCCCCTCAGCAGTCCCCACAGTGCCGTGCTTTGCATTGGTGGCTGGAAGGGTGTTGGTAACACAGCAGTGCTTTGGTTACTGCTGAGCAGTGCTGTCCCTCTCACATCCCCTCCACATCAAGAGGCTGGGAGGGAACAAGATCCTGGGAGGGGGCACAACCAGGCCAGCTGACCCAAATTAACCAAAGCGATGTTCCACACCATCAGCTCAGATATGAAAGGTAAGGGAGGGAGGAGGAATGGGGGGGATATTTGTTGTTCTATGATGTTTTCCTTCCAGAGCAGCAGCTGTGTGTGCTGAAGCCCTGCTTCCCAGAAAGTGTCTGAACATCGCTCACTGATCGGAAGTAGAGACTGAGTTTTCCGTTTGCTTACGCGACCACAAACTTGTGCTTTTCCTGTGTTTTCTTTGGTAAACTGCAGTCTCTCAACCTCTCTCCCCTGTCCTGCTGGGAAAGGGAGTGATAGAGTACTTGGTGCCTGGTGCTCAACCGAGGTCAAACCGCTACCGTAAGTAATGACGAAATGTGTATAGTATTAATATTTGCAAAAAATATATAAATTATTTTCAGATATTATGAAATGTTAGTCATACTTTGGGAGAAGATAATCTGTCTCCTTGCAAACTTATTTTCCAAATATCTTTCTCACTTCTAAGAGGCTAAACTCACAGCTTCATTTTTACATGAGGTTAAAGAAGCAGAATTAAGTGATCAGACCCACTGCACAGTGTGCTGTTTTCTCATTCCTATATTTAAGAACAATGAAGTTGTCTTTTCAAAGAAAGAATGTATTGTCTTTTAAAATATATTGATGTGTGCATAATTCAAACTGCTTCTCTTCGTTCTTCATGGAGGAAGAGATCACATATTCTTTTGGCATTGTTTTATCATAAAGGATGCCATTGTATTTCTATAATGTCAAATTGGCTTTTCTTTCCCAGTTTTTCACAAAATATTGATCTTTAATGAAAGCCAGTTTTACCATTATGCTGGTTTTAACACCAGCCAGAAAATAAACTCCAAATAAGCCTCTCCCCTTCACCTGACCCTTCTGGTAAGGGAAGGACAAAAGCAGAGACTATGGGTTGAAATAACTATTTACTGAAAGCACAAAGCAATGGAGTAAGACCCACACAATAACAACAGCAGCATTAATAGCAGAAAATATACGAAAAGAGGAGGTGCTTTATGCACTGGAAGTTGTTTGCTACTGGGAACACGAAACCAAGATGGTGGACACCCCTGTAGGTCCTGTCTGTGGGGCCTCCCCACACAAAGGCACTACGGCCACCCTTGCCATGTGCCACCCACGCGGGCATTGGGAGCTAAGGCAAGACGGCAGGGGTGCTCCCACAGCAAGAGGCTCCCACCCCCCAGCCTGAAACAGCAACAAACAATGGCAAACAAGCTCTCCAAAACCTAAGCCATCCCAGTCAGGTCACACTGCTGTTGTGTTGAGCACAGTTCCACGCAGGTGCCTGCACCACCATTTTTACTACTCTGCTGCACTGGAGGGCAATCCCATGGGTGGCTGCCACTTTTTCCAAACATTCTGTTGCGTTCCTCTTGACATAGTTTGTCTGGGCTCATCTGGGCTCTCTTCTACTTTGTTTGACCATCTCAGCTGGGCTGAGGTCCCTGCCCTCCACTCCTTTCCCTGTGTCAGGCTCCACGCCAGTGCTGTCAGTTCAGCAGTAGTGTGATTTCACGTTTTTTCTGCTTTCATTTCACCAACATGGCCTGTAGCCATGTGCTGGAGAAAATGGAAGGGACACCAGCAGTGGGGGGCCAGTCCTTGAAGGGTCTGGTGTCAACACTTTCCTGCTGGAGAGGGAGAGGCAGAATGATGCACTTTTGGTGTGGTGCTCAGTTTCCTTCCTTAAACCAGGTCCCCCAGTACCAATGTGCCTGGTGTAGAATAACAGCCTGGCCATGCCCACACTGCACTAAGTGCCACCCTCTCCCTGCCACCAGCACAGGCATCAATTCTGACCTGCTTGAGATACAACCTTTTACAAGTCCTCAACCATACATCACTTTGTTCATTCTCATCACCTAAATCACAGATTTTTTAAAAAATTCTGTTTATCCTACTTTTACTGAATTTTTGGTTGTAACAAGGCAACCACTAAATGCAAATCAAGATTTTGCAACTGCTGGGAGTTTGCGGACTCATTAAAACAGTCACTAAAAGGATCAAATAGTGACAAATGTCATAAAACAAAACAGGTATCATGACAACAAAAATTTTTAGTAGATGGTGTACCTCACAACTTTCATTCGTGATACTCTTAGAATATGTCATTACATACTCTTAGAGAGATGAGTCAGACAAATTGAACCAAACCTATTGCTGCATTCTCCCCTGGAAGAGTCATCTTCCTCTTACCATGCTTCAGATTTCACACTGGAGACAGAACTCAAACAATAGTGAGGTGTTTCAGAAGATAACCTGTTATCTGACTAACTGCTCTCATGTATCAGATCTGTCACATCTGGTATGGCCTTAAATCTGCTACCATCAACCATCAGCTCTGTAACCTGAGGACAAGTACTGCCAGATAAAAGAAGTAAGGGAAACTGCGTGCTTTACTGAAAGGCTCTGTTACAACACTCCTGTTTAATTCCCCCCTTCCCCCTGCCCCCCACCAACACATACACTTCTGATTAAACCTCTGGTGCCTCAGGATTCCATGATTAGTGAAAATGTATGCATGAAGGCATATTTGTGGGTTTGAGTTTTCTCTAAATTTTGTGTTCGATATGAAAGAAAACAAAACCACACACAAAAATGACTCAAACTTTACACAAACCAACATGGCAGAGCTCTTTCCAAATTCTGTTTTCCATGGGAAGATCATTACAAAGACTTCAGAGACAAAGTTGAACCTGTTTTCCTAAAAGAAATAAAAGAATGAGCCAGAAAGCTTAGTGTAGATACAGAGAAAGACGTATGTCCCTTTAGATGAAAAAAGAATAGCGATCTTTTTCTTTGTTGTAAAAACCTGTTTAACTTAGACAGTAGTTAAACCAGTAACTCACTGAGTTCTGAACATATTATGTGACAGTTACCTTTGAATGTAGCCAAATGCTCGATTGCCTACTTTAAGAGTGAAGTGTGGGTCCAATTCCACTTGTGGGACCCGAAGTGTCTCAGTATGTGTGACCTACAGCAGTACACCATCATTTCCGTGCATCACCCACTCCTGCTATGCTACATAACCACTGTATTTGTGTCTGAGCTCAGCACTTGGCAGTATTCACCAAACTCATTTGTTCTACTCTTTCTAAATTCCGATCAGAAACACAGGACCTGTTTGTATTAAAAGTTACAGTGAGATGAGTAAATGAACTCATTTCCACTTAGGGGTTTTGTGTTCATGCATGATTAATCACTTACATCATAAATGTGGACATACAGGAGTTTCCACACTTCATCTGGAACTGGAATGCACACTCTTCACTATAGACTTTGCCTATTACACGTTCTCAGGGCAGGAATACTTTATTAAAATATGCATAGTATAGAGAAACTCAGTTCTCAGGGGGATATATTATGCCCATATTTTTAAGTCTGTTCGTGAAAACATATTTGCATAAAAATTAAGTTAGCACATTATGCAACCTTAATTGCACTTGCACTCAAGCTAATTCTGACTGTATGTTCACAAACATCACATTTAAAACTTTCATAATCATTGCATGAAATAAATCTACTTACATGAGAGATGAATTAAGTAAAGCTGTGTAATACTTAAGTAAATAATTCAACATGAAATGCTTGACAATCTTTGGATTTAATTAAAATAATACAAAAGAGGAATGTAAAATGACAATATGAAATATAATTTTAATTTTGCCTTTATACCAAAATGACCTTCAGCATAGTATCTACTGATGAATAGCTGTTATATAAGAACTAAAGGGAAATGCATAAATACCATGTGCATTTCCATGTCACTAAGCAGCCCTCTGAGCCACTCTTTCTTCCACTTCACCTTTGCCTCTTTGCTGCTAGATGGTGTTCAGATGCTCTATGTGAAAACGAAGGAAAGGAAAAATGGAAGGAAAAAGATGTGGCATGGAACATAGAAAAAGGAGTTAATTGGAGAAGGAAATGGTAGCATATGTAACCAGCAGGGAGGAGCTGAGCCAGTCCCCAAGAGAAGTCTGGCACACTGTCAATACACAGAAGCAGTGCACAAAGGAATAATTCAATCTAAACACCTTTGGTGTCCTTCCTTTCCAATAACTGCTCAGCCTGCACACCTCAGTTTTGACAGCAGAAAGAGTTTTAAGGAAAGCAGTGGACACTTCTGTCAGATCATGGTCACAGTTCCGCCTGTTCCTCTCTGAAGCCAAACTGTATCTGAGAGAATGGCCAGCCATGCTCAAGCTGTCCCCACATATTAAGGATCCGAAACAAATGGGAAAGAAATGTTACATCACACACTGCTACCTATTATGGTAGTTACAACTGAATTAGATTTCCAGCAGGACAGAAATCAAAGCGAACAGAGATGACATATGTATGAATACCATAAATAGCTTACCACTGATGAAGTGATTTGTTCTGACTGGCTCACTTGACATCAAGCATGGCACATTATCTTGGCAAATACCTCATTCGTTTTTGCAGGAGAAACCCCGACCAAGAGAAAGGGAATACTTCTACTCTTGAAACACTTTATATATGGTAAAGTAGAAGATTATAAAAGCCCTGCAGACACCACAGATTTTCTTTTATTTTATTCATTTTATTTCTTATCATAGCATTTCCTTCTGTGAAATAAACAAGTTAATTAAATTAAGAGAATAAAATTAAAATCAGAAATTAAATTCAATTAATTAAATTAAGTAACTTTAGTTTAAAAAAGACACACAAAACTGTGAATGATGTAAAGGCACCTCCAGCCGTCTCCTTTCATTCTCTGATTTCTACTGCGTTCTGTTAAACCCTTTAACTTTCAATGCTAAATCACACTCCTGTATATGTATCTCTGTCTCAAAAGAATTGAACTTCAACCCATAATTGCCAATAATTCAGCAAATTGCACAAAAGAAATATCTACTGATAGGAAACCATATATGCTTTAGCATGATACAGTCTTTCACAGCATCCAGTCAATTCCTGTATGATCTCAAAGAGCAAGGTTCCATTATTTTGAGGCCCATTTTTAAGTCAGAAAAATGTGTAGGAGAGAGTCTGGACACTCCTATCTGAACTTATGTCTCTGCATCTTGGGCATTGGGTAGATGGAAACTGTCCTGTCACATGTAGCAACTCCTTGAATAATGTCTCTGTTTGATAAGGACTTATCCTTTAGTAAGAACATGTTGTGGTAAGCGATGGCAACAGAAACCTTTGCTCCTTAGTGCTTTCCAGACCTATCTGGGGACTGACAGGTTTTCTCCTTCATGATACTATTTGCATTTTGTCACATTTCCAGTTAAACCTGATTTCATTTGAAATAGAAGCAGGAATTTCAAACTTATTTACAGGGAAAGTCTGCAAAAAAAAACCTGTGTCATCTAAAACATTCTGATAAAATTTGACTTGGCACTGCTTCACACTGTTGGGATTTTTCCACCTTCTTGAGTACTATTATGGTAACATTGAAGAATTATTCTTTCACAAAGCCTTTACGTATCAGTAGCAGTTGGTTGAAAGATACATCCACTGAAGCTTTTTCGACTGAGCTCCAGAACTGAGTCTGTCTGCAGACTTAGTTCTTCTATTACCCATTGGAATGAATAACCTTTCACAGGAGATACTGAAAGAAGCCATGGACTCCATAGCAGAAGGCTTATGGAAAGAAATAGGAGTGGACGACTGATTCTGGCACAACTGGAGAAAAAGTGTTTGTCATAGCAAGTGTGAGTGCTGTGCAGAGGAAGGAACTAGCTTAGCTGGGAAAAGTGACATGCGGAATCTTAAGTTTAAAATAAGTTTTCCAAAAGATGATGTCCATGTCATTTGATGTTTGAAAGGACTTCTCGAGCACCAACTTAAGTTACATCAAAACTCTGAGAGTGTAAGGAGAACACCCAGGTATTTTCCCACGGTTATTCATGTGCTTTGGGCAAACAGTAGCAGAGATGACATGATGCACTGACCTTAGCATAAACTAGCTAACCATACACTTCTCCAAGATGGGTCTCAGGGTTGCTCAGCCATGGTGATTCCAGAGCCATGAAGTCTTTCACCACTATGTTGCCCAAACTAGTTAAATTCTTTAAAAAATGTACATCTGTCTGTTACAGCCATAATTTCACTGGCACAGACATGTTCTGTAATCAAATATGCCTCCTTTAGTTTTTTTTTCTTTCACTAAGCCAGTAATGAAATACAATTATTTATTCTTATATTATTTTTATGCCAGATGTACCTATATGCAGTTCACCAATCCTTTGTGCATCCATTGCAAAAGATGGATATTTCTGTTGCAGGAGCACTAACCATCTTCATTAAAAACAAAGAGCAACTAAAATCACAAAAGCTGCCAAAAATGTTCTCTATTTTAAAAATTAAATTTTAATTAAATTGTAATATAATTGAATTAGCAGAATTTTATTAAAATTTATAAACATTTAAAATTTTACAGGAAAAACTTCTTTAGATCTGGAGACACTGAATGGTCTATTTTTGTGTGTTTTTTTTTTTAACAGTAAGTAACTTTTATAGAGATGGTGTTATAGTGTTAAGACCATTTTAAATTTACTGAAAATATATTATAGGTATATGTTGGGAAACAGGCGTTTAATAGACACTGATCAGCATAGGTTGAAATATCTATAATATTAAAGCAAAATTTTGGTTCATGTGGTTTCATTTTCACTACACATCCACATGCAAGTTGTTCAAACAGGTAGGGCCCTCAGAAATA
Organism: Oreocharis arfaki; assembly: GCA_013398015.1. Lineage (NCBI taxonomy): Eukaryota > Metazoa > Chordata > Aves > Passeriformes > Paramythiidae > Oreocharis > Oreocharis arfaki. The sequence continues at coordinate 398,537 of VZRR01012419.1, forward strand.
GAGTTTGATGCTTCTCACTTGCAGAACACATTTATTTAGGAGAGAGAAGAGGCTAATTCTTCTTTTGAATCACTAAGTTCCAGTATCAGTCTGAAAGAAACATTTGAAAGCCCAACTAGGTCGGACATATGGCTACAGACCACAGCAACTTCGTTTTTCGCATTTCAGTCACACCTCCCAACCTATGTGGCATGCTGGCCCCTAACCTGCAGGCTTAGCATCCTCGTTTGTAGCCCAGTTTTGCTGCCTGTCTATGACGAGGTTTATTTAGAAACTTACCAGATGCTGTGTATCTCTAGTAAAATCCATTTAGTTCAAAACTGAAAGAGGTGAAAGGAAGAAGAATATTCTTTACCAAAGGCAGCTGAAGCAGAACATCCTAGAGACTACCAGGATGAGTCTGAGAGACAAAGATGGAAGTGACATTTAGTAAAGTGTTGTAACTAAAGTGTCAACCTTAATGTGATAAATTGGTCAGATTACACTGCATTTTAATAGTTGCTTCTATTTATACAGGGAAAGTAATGGCTTCCTGAGACCTCACAGGACTGAATGGTTTAGTCCCAAGGTTAGGCTGTTGTCTCTGGAGTTGTTATTTGGGGTGGACTATGCAGCAGCATCCTGAAAACACACTTCGGAAAAACATTCTTTCCTTTTGTTAGCGTAAGCAGAAGTACAGGCTTTCTACCCTGGCTCCTCAGAAAAACATTTAAATGGACTCATCCAGTGACAAAGTCGAAACCCTTCAGTGGTGCTAAATTTCTAACACAGAAGCTGAATCAATAAGCTGAATATAGCCTCTGAGCTGAACATAGCTTTTTAGAGATACCTTCACCTTCTATTTGTCTTTCTCCCTGGAGACATCACAAAAATCTTACACAATGTGACACAGGAGGTAGAAATGTAAGCTCTTCTTTGCAATATATAGCCACTACTTTGTAAAAGGTACAGTCTCTTATTAGAAAGAGAAAGAGAAATGCCATCTCTTGCATTATCTACTAGTCAGCACTTTGTATAGCGCATGGTCAGCTTCTTGGGGTTTCGTATGCAAGTCAGTTTAAGCTCCCTCCGTTGGCTGAGTTCCTCTGAGTGAGCCTTAAATAATTGGATGCTACAGGGAATTCATTCTATTTGTCATTAAGTTAAAAAGAGGAAGCGCTCCTCAGAAACATAGGCAAGGATATTATCACTTGTAGAAAAAAAAGCTGAGAAAAATGTAAAGAAACCATGAACAAAACAAGATACAATGTTAACCCAAGTGCAATGAAAAGCAGCATCAGTTCAGATTTAAGAAATTTTTAAATCAAGGAATTGACATTTCATGTGTGAATTCTTCATGCATACACTGCTCAGCAAAATTGCTTTTGACACTGCATTAACCCCTGTAGTCCTTGCATTAATAAATGAGTGCATAAGGAGTATGTTCCTTATTGCCTGTGTATTCCTTATTCCTGTGGATGAGAGCAAGCAAGAAATATTGCTTTTTGGTTGGGGGCTAGCAAGTTTTCTGGGATGACCCAGAACTCAGAGCAAGAAATTGAGCCTCTTTGGGCTCTTTATCATCAGCCTAACTTTCAGACCACAAAACCATAAAAACAACCAATGCACTGAAATGTATTATTTGGGTAACAGAAATCAGAGTGAAAAGCCAAAATTTCAGTGGAAAAAACCTCCACCCAAACAAATATCTAGTCATGTGACTTTTATCTCAGTTTGACAATACAGCACAATCAGCTTTCCTTCACCCAGCAATGTGCTGATCTTTTCAAACTTTAATATTTTTATTTTTTTTCCTCATCCCTTTATGAGACTGCACTACTAGAAAATATGATTATATTTTTAATGAAATGCATTCTGGAAGTCCTGCTTAGGGAGAAAACAAGAAAAGATGCGTCTTATGTTTGTGTTTGAGTGCCAGGTATAGAAATACTTTAATTATATAATTTGAGATCCCATCTGTTAAGAATCGCACATCATCAATTTTTTGAAAGCACAAGAAGAGCTTTGCTAAAGTATCAAAAAAATGAACTACTACACAAATTATCTTCTGAATAAGACACAATAATTACAACAATACACAAGAAAAATCACTTTGTTGGAATAGGGCACAAACAAGGTTACATTTGCAGAAGCACAAAATGGCATGGGCAGTCTACTTCTCACATCCACATACTCTGTTTATATTCTGCTATTTTCAAGCACAGCATACTTCTGTCACTTGAAAATCTCATAGGTCTCGCTAGAAATTAGAAATTAACAAGAGCTGCTCTCAGCTGTGTGAATGCAAATGAAAGGGACATTAGAGAAGATGCTTAAATAACAGGAGCAGAGGCTGGAAATTAGGTCTACTCTTTTTTTGAGTCAGTCGCTCACTACTAAGCAAGATAATTATGTTCACTCCTGTTTTTATTTTCTGACTACAGGCTATTTGGCAAAATGGAAGGGGTATGAACATCAAAGCAACCTCTAGCTTGTTGATACCCCTACTCACCCCTCAAGAGAAAGGCAATGCTGAAGTGCCTCAGACTGAAAGGTTAGCTGGCCACATGACTCCCACACTCTGGGTAAGCCTTCCAGTTACTGAATTTTTGAAGAAAAACAGGAAACCTGACATGGAAATACTGTGCTTTGTTTGTGTCTGCTCCTCTGTTGTTCCAGAAAAATAACTTTCGATTTCATAACATTTAAACACCGAACACCGAGACAGATGCTTGGACATTTGAAAGTATTGGGATTGGGATGCTCAGTGCACTCTCAGAAACAGAAGTACATGGTAAATAGCAGAGTGAGATGCTTTAATCCCTAGGAGATTGAAGTTCTGTTTCTAACCATGCCCAGAATTGTATCACATGGGTTTCCACATTCCTTACTCTGTAGTGATTTTAGTGCTAGGAAGAGTAAAGCAGTCATAGTAGAGGCACCTAGAGAAGAGGACAATGACAGTCTATCTTTCTAAGGCCTGTAGTTTTCATGGTCTTATTTCAGGGTCCTTGTATAATAAGTGAATTCTCAGGAATGATTCAGGTTATCCAGGTTAGCTGTTTACAGCAAGATATTGTGAATATCCACTCTAGAGTGAGAAGCAGACAGGAATTATGTGTCTAATTATTTATAAATCTTCAGCTACCATTGCAATACAATAAGATGTCAAAATCATACACTTATTTCCTTTACCTTTGTATTGTGAAGGGGGAAAGGGCAAATAATTGCATTTACTTCTATTATCAAACTGATAATGCAGAAGGACCTAAAGAATTGAACTCTTGGTAAGACTTCTTCTCTTCAGATACTCGTTGATACAGTCTATCAGAGCAGAGTTATTTTTCTCTCAGCCTCTCCTAGGATACTTCACAGCTGAAATGCAGAACAGATTTCTATTGAAAATTGCAAGACTACTTTCATGGTACCTGAAGAAAAGTTCAACTCCAAAACATAACTGAAGGATTTACTTTATGAACAATGAACTGGGGGTCCTTCAACTGTCAAGGGACTATTATCTAGCAATTCCAGGGATTTTTACATCATTGGGAGCTGCTATCATTTTTTTCAGAAAACACTGTACACATAATGGAATAGTGTATTTCGTAATATCTATCATCTTTACTAAAGTAATTTTTCTCTTTTTTTAACAGCAGTTAGGGGAAAAAAAACAACCACCAGAACCCAACAACATTCAAGAACCACATTTTCATTCATGAATGATGCAGAATTGATGTTTGTACAAAAAGGGAAATATATCCAAATCCTGCCTTTATTTATCTCATCAGAACTTTTGCTTATGTCTGGTACAAAAAGGCAAATTGACTATTTCTGTATAAATTGTAATGATCATCTTCTAGTAAATTTCATGCACAAGTTCAGTACAAGTAGAAAGCTAGTATGGATCTAGTAATTTAGGTCAAAATTTAATACTCGGTCAACTAGGATGCAGTTTGACATTTAAATAGCTGACCTAATTTTTAAATGAGATGCATGCATGCAATATCCATAAAGGTTAATGTTTTTATAAATAAACCCGCTGTGAAGAATTTTTATTATCATTAAGCATGCATAAATTCTTTATAAAATGGATTCAGAACACTAAAGTAAGCATAAAAGTATCATGCTTACTTCAAAAAAAAAATCCAGTTTCAGAAAAATGAGCAGCTCTGGAACATGACACCAGGCCAGTTGTGGGAGAACACTTGAGCCAACAAGGACAGAAACTGGTGTCGAGGTCCTTTTAGCTGTCAACAGTTGCATGAAAGACTGAAATTCAGATTGCCCCTTGCATCTTTTTTGATTCATCATGCATTACCCAGGCTGGTTTTAGCATAATAAAACTGTTAAAAGATACTTAAAAAAAAAAAAAAAAAAAGCCCATGGCCATCTGTCCAAGCCTATAAAGGTATAGTAATTTACACATTTTTTCCTCAGCTGTATACAAACCTATCAGAAACCAACACATGAATTATACAGGCCTCTGGCCATAGCCCTTGAGACTCTGATGACATTAGAAACTCCAGTTTCTAGACTGAAGACCAGTCTATGTCTTAGATTGCAGGCATGTAATAATCATTTTCCATTCCAAGTGTTACAATGAGGCCACCTAAGTCTTAACATAGCTTATAAATATCTCTGGTTTTGAGATACGTTGTCAGCCTACACACATTATCTCCAGTGCTGCAGATAAGGATGTCACACTACTATAAAAATGATGTGGATTGGATTTGACCCAGGCACAGACACACACATCTACGAAAACATGCAGACTACCGATTATTTAGTGACCTCCTGCATGCTTATGCAGGGAGGAAATGGGAGCATCCGTTGCAACGCCTGAAGTCCCTGTGGGGAAGAGTATTCTTTTCTCTTTGTCCTGGGTTACAGGCAGATGGTAAAACCTCTCATATAGTTCTTGTCCCGAAAAATGCCTGCTCAGAAACACAGATTCATAGAAAGTTATCTAAGAAAGTCTGACTAAAAATATTACCTCTGAAAGTGGTGTATACAGACATTTGCTCATCACAGAAACATCTTGAAACAGCTTCAAGAATTGTTTCTTTCCAAGCCGTGGTATCAAACAAAACAGAAAGTAAGGAAACTGTCAACAAAAATAAGAAAGATCACAGTTTTTCCTCAACTGTTTTCCAGAGAAACCTGCTCCTGGGGAAAAGAACTCTCTATCCTAAATTTCCAATATAGCAAAAGGTGTTTGCTTTTTAGTATTACCTTTGCTGGACTGTTACCTGTCTGCAATTCAACCTGCTGGCTACTGAGCACTTTTAAAAAGTTTTCTACAAATACTTAGAATTATATAAGCAATATTTGGAAATATGTAAAATCTTTAACATGGTATACTCAATGACCTGACCATATGACCCTCAGCATGGTGAGGTAGGGCCAGGACAGTGAGGGTCATATGGGCGGCTAACACACTTTGCTGTTCTGGGGCTACCAGTTTCTCTGACCTTCTATTATTCCCAATGAAATCTTGATAAAAAGGCTCTCTTAGGTCTAATCTGAGTGAAATCAGAGCCCTGACCATCCCCAGCTTCAACACTGGGCTGATATTTTTCAATGTTTCTGGAAGGATGACTAGACTGTGATGTAATGGTGATGTCCTAAGTAATGGGTTCAGGAAAATTCAAGGAAGAAAATGAAGTGTCACAGATAACGTGATATAAATTACAATCATATAAATTGCATCCAGGAACATAAAAGGAAAAGAAGAGGAAAAGGAATCCCAGTCAGTCGGTATTTACAGAAGGAGCACAGTTCTGCTGCCTTCAGCCTGTACAAGAGAATGCTGCATAAATACACTTACAAAATTGTTTCTTATCACTACATCTCATCTACTCAACTCCTGTTGATTTGCAGCTGCTAGTTAGAAGTCTGTGGGACAATAGTGGCATTTTTGGGCATTGTTTCACCACAACAGTGTACAGGTAGGTACACTGGTCTTAGGATAGGAAACCTGTCCATGCAATTGTTCCATGCAAAGGTTCCAGAGATGTACGTGCAAACAAATGGGATCAAGGTCTCATCTGCAAGAATGCAAAACCAATTTGTGGAAAGAAAATTCTTGGCTCTGTGACTGCTCACCACTCCGCCCTTCACCCTCCTACCTCCCTTGATCCATGAAGAAAGAAGTGTTTTCTGAACTAGCCCAACGAATTTATTAACTACACATCCAGTATATAACCATAACGACCTTGTACTCCACATGTGGGTGTTTTAAGGCAGTCAAATAACAGCACAAATAGTATTAAACCCTTTGGTAATTATGATGATCAATGAAACAAAGAAAAATTGCAGGTTTTAACTGGGGAAACTGCTGGTTAATTTGTTTGCTCCCTGGGATGTGTTGGGGGACTAATTAGCTAAATCATGGTGGGTTTTAAATATCTATGTGTTTCCTAGAAAATAAGTTTTTTCATTGAAAAAATAATGAGATAGCAGGTAGATGGATACGCAACAGCAGAAATGAATGGACAGCAGATATAAGATTCTTGGTTTACTTATTAATGCAACTTAATTCACGTGATGAGAAGTCTGCCGTATTGCTCACTTGCTGTCTCCCACTACAGCCTATTCTGTATCTAAATCTGGAAGTGCATTGGCTTCTGCTTACACTCTACTTTGACTCTCTTCTCAAAGACTAACTTCACTCCTAACTAATACCAGCATACAAATCACATGGCCCTTTCCCACTGCTAATTTTTGAACCAAACCTGGCAGTTTTTGAAAATTTCAGAGGGCACAAGCCAAAAGCACAAATGTCACTCCAACAATTTATCACTGAAAGCAAGATCACTGCCCAAGTTCTGAGTCCAGAAATATGCTCAGAACTTGCTGTTGTGATTTAGTTTAGGAGTTCCTTCTATAGTTGTTAGATATGTTTCTACACCACCTACTAGTGGTGGTCTCTGGATACTAGAAGCTTTCCTTGCTGGTTAATGTCGATATTGTTATGGTTTTTACATTGTGCATTTAGAGATGGTTAGTTTTTAGAAAATAGGAAAACAAATTTCTGTGAAGTGTTGTTAAAGACATAACGTGTGGAGCCTGATCTGCAGACAGTGAACCTCTGCTGTCACAGGTGCATGCTCAATCCGGGTGAAGAACGTAAAATGGCGGTAGAGTAGATGCAAGTAAGACACATATGACATGTGCAAATAAAATATCAGCACATGATTGTTATCAAATAATAAACATAAATGAAAAGTGGTGGGTGAGGAAAATGGATTGGAGAAAGTTAGTACCCAACCAGCCAAAAGAAAGAAAATGCATAATGATTTTCACTACAGAGTGTGATTCAAGCTAAGGACATAACTTCTGGACATTGATACATCTCACAAAGGTTAGAGAAAATGTATATGGATCTCTGAAGAAAACACAAATAGATTGATGCTAACAATGAAAACTGGGACCATTGTTTTGTTGCAGTTGCTGAGTGCACTTGGACTTGTTTCTTAAGGAAAGAAGAACTGCCTAAGCATTAAATATCTAAAAGATAGAGGATTAATACGCAGAAGTCCTCACCTGGTGGTTTGGGGTTGGTTGTTGCGGTGGGGTTTTTTTGTTGGTTCTGTTTGTTTGTTTTGGTGTTTATGTTTTGGTATTTACGTGTTTCAGTCTTGTTTATTTTTGCTTGGGTTTGGTTATTTTGGGGGGTTTTTACATATGTACAGGATATGGGCTACAGGGAATCAGAATAACATGAAGTCTGGCTGGTTGAAAGGCCTCAGTTCTTCAAGATCAGCTCTGGCAGGTTAGGAGACTATTCCCTGACACGGCAAAAATATGTAGGAATGTGTGAAGAACGGTCAAATGGAAGATACAAATGTCATAGGAAATAAAAGTGGAAGAATGTAACTAAAAAATCCCAAACTTTCAAAAGAAGCATTCAAGACATCCACATATCCATTTTATTGTACCTCCTCCTCCTCTGCATACTAAACTAATAAGACTAAGTGGGTGGTAGAAATATCATGGCACTCTGGGATAGTATGACTGCTCTGGATTATTTCAATTAAGATCACTTCATTTTGCTAAGTATTTCTACATCAGATATCACACAAAATATCCCTAAATTATTTCAGGCTAATCAGAGCAGAGTATAAAATACAGCATTTCAGAGAATAGAAGCTAGTTCAGAGAGTTATCCAGAGAATAACTCTGAGATAAGCACCAACTACTTACCAAAATTAGATATACCAATATTAGATAGATTAGATTGGCATTAGACCTAGCAATTAAATTTCAAACATCCACACTCTGTTCCCTACACCTTCTTCTCTTTCTTATTCCATTTTTCCTCTTTTTACTCCTGCAAGTGCACTGGTTTTTGTTTTTTACTAAGTACCTTTTCTCAGCTGTATGTGACTGCTTTAGATAACAAGAAATATAAGAGAAATCCTGGTCTTGGACCCTTAAGTCTTTGTGAGATACTAAGCACAGATAGTTCAGGTGTTTAGGTATGTCTTTCCCACCATGAGTTGCTCGCCTTGCCACTAAGAAGTGTAACTCACGATGCAAAAACATCAAGGACTGCTCATTAATTTCTTGCTGATACTGTGTTAGTACAGAACAAAAAGGCTGCTGACAGCCTTAGGGGACTATTCATTACATCAGAAAGCACAGACTGCATTACAGAGCCTATAGCAATGATTGCAAGACTCCATTTGGGGAAAAGGATGTAGGGAATAGAAACTAGCTCTGATCAAAGCAAATTATAGAAAGAAGGAAAAGGGAGTAGGGATTCTCAAGCGTGTCTTGGCCTTTGTGAAGATTTGACGGTGTTTACTGCGAGCTTGTCCTACCAAGGGAGTAATACTGTAATTTCCCAATGAAATGCTGTGAAATGGCTGTTGAATTTGACTGTGCTTTAAAGTGAAACAGCTGCTACAAATCCTGAAACAGCTGTCCAGATAATGTTTTTGAGAATTGTTACTTGCGAGTACCAGCGAGCATCTGTTTAGGATATAGCAATTTCTGAGACAAAAAGGTTAGTGGTCTAATTTCATATCACCAGATGACAGTGCATCACATAGGTACATCACTAGTGTTGCTGGATAGTTTTGGAGGTTCACTTTGCCCGTGGTGGCACAGGAAGACCTGAGGAACAGTGGAGAATTGTGTGTGGCCTATTTGTTATTCCTTCATGGATCTAGGAGTCCCCTGTACCTGAACTGTTTCTGATTCCCAACAATGCCTCATACTGCAGATGTGCAGTATTTATGAACAAATTTATTTCATTTTCATGTTTGCATGTGCAAAAATTACTTTCAACACTAAGTCAGTACCCAGGCAAGTATGACTTTCCCTTGCAATAAATGGGGCTGTTTACTCTGGTCAGTTTCTAAGACCACACTGCAGAACACTATGTGGCTAGAAGTGCAGCATATTATGCCAAAAATGCTTATGAGAGAAGCTGTAATAGCGCAACAAACCAAGTACTCATGTTCCATCAAAGTTGCTGCTTTATATGTCTTCCAGACTACTGTAGGAGTTACATTTATTAAAATAAAAACCCAATGAATACTTAGGAGTCAGATAAAGCCTGCTCATAATTTGCTGGCTCTGCAGGAGTCTCTTTACACTGTGCTGCAGGTTCAGGACTCTCTGAATTGCATGTATTAATTACATTGCCTACCAGGAAAACAGGAGGTTAACTGGAAAGCTGAGTTAGCAGGATTTATCCACCATGAATTCCTTACAGCAAGGCAGTATTGACTTCAGGGGCATATTTTCAGATAATCTGCATCCCTACACCAGCGTGGTTAAAGGTTGCTGTGGTGGATCCTCATTAAATCTGTTTCTAGAAAAAGGCAGATGATATAATTCTTAGAAAATCAGAGTAAATATTATTTGCTTTTCTGGCTAAGGTAAAGCTCTGGTTTTATTAGCTGGAAAAAGAAAACAGAGCAGATGTTGGTTTTCTTTGGTTTTTTCCAGCGAAAAGTTAAATGAGCTTTACAGCTGTTAACCAGGAGTGAGAAGCTGACTCCAAGTGGCAGCAGCATTGTCAACAATTCAACAAGGTTGTGAGTATTTTACCAATCTTGACCTCTACACGCTCGCATGCAATGCAAGCAAGATGCTGCTGCACAGAATGCGTTCCCAAAGCTTGCTTTCTTGCATGCATTCAAACCTATAGCAGCCAGACAGACATCCATGAATCCCCCAGTGATGATTCATAGCCCTAGGCAATTGCCCTAATTTTGAAAGCTAAAAATCCAACAACATAACAGGCTGCCACTGTTAAAATAATCATTTGTGGAGCTGAATAGACAAGATGAATTTGAAAGCCAAAAATCCAACAACATAACAGGCTGCCACTGTTAAAATAATCATTGCGGAGCTGAATAGACAAGATGCATTTGAAAGCCAAATCATTTGGACATACTAACCCTTGAAGACAAAACCCAAACGGACATTTAACACTGATTTTCGCACCTTTTTGTAATTAATTTAAAATACATATGTTTTTAAGCTATTTATGCATTACAGACAAGAACTGAATGCTTGAAAACACTTGAGACTTTTGTGTTCAGAATTAAGTTTTTTTAGAAAATATTCAAAGACCTTTCCTCCCTGGTGATTGTTTTAAGCAAAAGGCTGGACATAAGAGATTGTTTTTGTAATTTAAACTACCAGATTACAGCTTCAGCAATTGCTAGGAAACCCATGTGAAAATGCTGCTACAATGGCAGCACATTATAAAAGATGGCTATGATACAAATGAACAGTTTTTTAGGTTTAGTGTAACTGTAGTGATTCCACGTCCAATGAAAACCACAGTCTAGCCTTTGATCTGGACTTAGAAAAGAAAGAATTTTTTTTTAATTCTGTGCAAGTTCTTCCTCTAACAGGAGGTCTGAATTTTGCAAAGGGGTGTTTGCATCCCTTCCAAACTATAAACAACATGATACCACTGACTCAATGAAATTACTTCAAATACTTTCATGGCTACCTGAAATACCTGGATATATGCGGTAAATTATCTCAGAAGGGCAGCAATCCAGAACTTTTTTCTCATATGGGTCAAAAAATTAAGACAAACATGAGATAAAAATACAAAGAGAGTGGTGGACAGCTCCAAACTATAGTTGAGGGCTTATATTAGGTTGAGTGGATTTAAAGAACTAAAACCAAGTAAGAAAGACTCATCTACTGATAAGCATCTGCCTATTTTTCACAAGAAGTCACAGGCATTGAAGAAAAGAATGAAAGTTGTCAGGATTAACACGCACAAATGTGCTTTCCATTTTTTTATGTTGGAGATTGCAATTACTTGAGGAGGTAATTGCCTGCTATCATTCCCCTGACAGCAACAAAACAGGCTCTGTGTCAACAGTTTCAAGCCTTGCTTATATATCTCCTGAGAAGAATCATGTGGACCTGCATGTATGTTAGGTTTATTTAAATTATGCCACAAGGCACTAGAAACTACATATTAAATCAGTTTCAGGGATTATTTATAATCACTAAAAGTATAATTCCCCATAGGACTACTTCCATTTCTACTTTATAATCAGGAAGAAAAGTAAACAGTACAGTGAATTTTTAGTTAAACTGCAGATAATCTTACTCTGTTCTTGTAGCTAACCTACTGCAGAACACAGAAACTGAAAACAAAGCAATTACAAGTATTTAGTAGGCTTCTTGCACAAGAGCCAGACAATCACTCATCTACATGCTTCTGTCACTATTTTTCTCCACTATCTTTAGAATCTGAAAATCCAAGTGGAATATCTCCAAAGATGAAACTAGATTGATCCCGCTCAGAGAAGGATCTGTCTTCACAACAGTCCTATCTGGGAACTCAGAAAGGAGTGCCTTGTGTTGAGTAATACTTTTATATATAGCCAAGGGCTGAATTAATTGAACTTCACAGAGAAAATTGGAAAAGAGGAAAAAAACTAAATGTAGATTAATACTGAAAGAGAATGGAAGGAAAACAAGTAAAGATACTCATTCTGGAGCATTCTGCTTTCAGAAGGGCTTAAAACACAAAGGCAAGGAAGCTATTTGCATGACATAATGCCAACCCACAGAATCTCACAATAAATTAACAGCTTTTTTGTATTTCCACAGTTTACCTATCAAATAAGACTATTCCTTACTGAAAAAACATGCACATTTTTACTGATGCAAATCAAGATTCACTGTCAAAAACTGTGACTCTATATGCATACACAAAAATCATCTTCAGCAAAACCTTTAGTGTCTCGTGACGCTGGGGGAAGGGAAGGTGCTTCTGCTTGATCTGTGCTGGCTGTATCAAGGCAGCACTGTGAACAAATGCTGAGGAACTGTTCTGCTTCCCTTGCAACTCAGCAAGACAAGAGAATATAAAATCTATCCTCAAGGGTGGCATGTTCTGCAGCAGCTGCTCTAATGTTCACGGGCTTGTGAGATCAAATATTTTTACTGAAGAAAGTGATAACTTGCAGACTGACAGAGACCTAAATCACACTGAGTGAAATAATAGGGATGTAATTTGAAAGCATCTGAGAAAATAGAAGTGTTTTAGTCCCAATAGCTATCTGTAAAGCGTGCAAAATGTTGTCTCAAAAGTTTCTTATTTGAAACAACAAAAAGGAAACTGTATTAGTTTGCCCTTTTTCAAATAATGTGGTAATTTTATTTTCCATTTAGCTACAACTGGTAAAATATGTTGCAACCTACCACAACAGCCAGTTCAGTTTTATTCCAGAGTCAAAAATTATCTTAACGAATTTTGATTGTTACTTGAATCATCTAAAGTGATCATTCTGAATAAAAACATACTTGCTTGTGATTGTTGAGTGGTGGAAAATTAGAAATTACTGAGATGACAAAGCTAAAATTGGTGTTGGTAACAGAAATATCAACAGTTTTCTCACAGGTTAAATGAGTACCAAAATCATGAAATGTCATTTGAAAATGTGTGGTGAATAACATCTGATCTCAGTGTTCAAATGATCCATTCTATCAACCCTAACAGGTGTAAGAGGCAAAAAGGCAAAGCCTGTATTTGTCAGGGGTGTAAAAGGAATGCTATCTCCGAAATTTCTTCCAGACCTTCAGAGTCAACATTTATTTAGCTGACTTTGACTTAGATTTCAGTATAAAACATGACAGTACATTACACAATCACAGAATCAACTAGGCCATAAAAGACCTTGGAGATCATCAAGTGCAGCCTGTGACCCAACACCACCTTGTCAACCAGACCATGGCACTGAGTGCTGCATCCAGTCTTTTCTTAAACATCTCAAGGAATGGTGACTCCACCACCTCCCTGGGCAGCTCCTTCCAATGTCCAATCACCCTTTCTGTGAAAAAATTCTTCCTAATATCCAACTTAAACCTCTCCTGGCACAGCTTAAAACTGTACCCTCTGAAAACAGGAGAGAGCTTAACCTAGTACAATCTTACTCAAGAAAAGTGGAAGAAACTCAATGACCTGGCTAAGTCAGAAAGGAAGAAGGCAGATAAGTAGGCAACAGCATCCACCCACCCTAAATCACATCCTGGTATCTACAATAAAAGGAAAAGCACCACCTCTCTCTATTTTGTTAGACAGAAGACTCTTTTAGTCTATTAGTTGTTTATACCAGCAGTAACTTCTGGAGACTGCAATATCAACTTAATTTCTAAAAAAATGGAGGGTGTAAAAATATGACTTGATTTTATTTAAGTCCTCACAGTCCAGCATTGACTCAAGTGATGAATTTCAGAATAATTTTGTTTGTACTTTCTGCCCTGTTTTAGTGAAGATATTCAAAGAGAAATAAAAATAAAAAATACTTGGTAAATTGTCAGTATTTCATAGGAGAAAGAGAAATGAAAGATAAGCCTCTTACAAATATGTAGCTTTCAGGGATATCTTACGAAACAGTCTTTTTAAACTTCAGCCATGAGATTTTGTTTACATCAGGCTTCCTTCTTATTTCCTTACAATCTGTTTGAAATTCTATAAAAGCCAAAGTTCTTTTGATATTCATGGAATAGATTAAGGTTCTCCTAAGAGGATGAAAATTCCAAAGACATGCTTTTGTTAAAAATAGAATTATTTTTAAGGGGATCTCTCCAAGTGCCAGGCACATCTTTTGAATTTTTTTTCAGCAATGAGATGAGGGAGAGCTGATAATATATGAGCATGAATACAGACAATGTATTCAGAACTGCTTTAGAAGAGGCTATGGATATTTTCCTTACCTGACTGCCTTTATCTAGTTAACTCATGACCTGCAATTTCCTCCCTATTTTTCTCCTGGACAAGGGTTTCTAATCAAGCAGAAGTAATAATCATTAGGGTAAACACGATAAAAGTAGGAAACATAGTAAGCAGCTTTTGATGAATTTATTCTATAATTGCAGTTGCTTTCTTTTGACTGAAAAAACCCTCAGCCAAGGACACCACCAAATTTTAAGGTATTTGGTTGAGAAGTCCTTTTGGAACTGGTACTAACCATGTCACAGCCCTCATTTAGAGATCCCGTTTCACCTGTAGACATTCCCACTAAGCAAATGAAAGTATTCCACACTGTGGAAATAAAATATTAGCAGTCACCCTACAGCGTAACCCAAGTCTGGCTCACTTAATTCCAAACACTGGAGATTTAGAAAGGATCAGCGACATTGACAAGGCTGACTGTGGGGCTGCTACAGGGCCTAGGAAGGTTTCCTTTCTTTTATGGATCCTTGTAATTTGCTTGCACCCTAACCTAGACCTCTTTTCTCTCTGAACCATTATTTGCTGACAGGAAAATCCAGTACAAGTAACAAGGATGACGTAAGGAAAACCCGTTTCTGGAAGCTCCCAATAGAGACTGTTCACTCTATCTAGCCCCTTCCCACAGCTCACTGCTGCCAAAATATATCCTGAGTGATTTCTGTAAGACAGAGTCTTTGTGATACAAAGTGGTCTGCAACTCTTCCTCACCAAGTACTTTCCTTTGCTTATTTGTCACATCCAATTTTTAGCAGTTCACCAATCCCTTTCCCTCGTTAAAGAGTTTTTTTAAATGAAAGTTATTATTTGGTGGCTTCTAAAAAAAGTGTTTTCTGCTACAAGTCCACTTCTGGAAGTGTATTAGTTAATGAAAATACTGATAAAACCTACAGAAAGTGAAGACTCCCTTTATACGTAGGTAACTGCTCTGTTCTGCCAGCCAAAGTATATTGGTCCTCTTTCTTCCAGAGGGAAAGTAGGTGGCAGTAGAAAGAAAAGAGCTTCTGACTACAGGGGAAACAAAAAAACTAGCAGAAGAAATCTGCCAGGCTAGGAGCTGCCAATGAAAAGTTCATTTTTAGGCAAGGAAAATATCATATCAACCATAAAACTGGAGTGGTAATGTTGTGAATGAGTGTTTTAGGTCACTCAAAGAATCACCAGCAAAGGTGTTAGCAAAAGCAGTTTTAATAGAGCAGTGACAGCACAACAGAATTCGTTGCCGAGGTCCACTCTACTGCTTACTAGCCAGTTAGAGCACACAGAGAAAAATCCAGAATCAATCAATCCAAACCCAAAATCAACCTCAAATGATCTCTGCTGAGGCTGGGGATGGAAAAAGGTGGGGAAGGGTAAGGATAAAAAGGAATGACAAAGACCCTTCCATTTTGAGTCACAAGTGTCAGAGACTGAAAATAGCTTTTGCCTCAAACATTGATATAAAGAAGCTACAGCCACAGAAACTTTCTTGAAGAACTTTGGACTGGAGCTCGAACTGCTGATTAGATTGAAAGAAACCCATTGTTCAATCAGCTCAGGCCGAGGGGAAGGTATGCCTCCACAATAGGGCAAAGCCTCCAGCTGCCATCCCAGCTGAATTTGGGGTAGGGGGGAGAGCACAGCTCACAGAAGCCAGGGTTACACAGACTCCCCCNCTGGAGAGGATCAACTGAACATCGTTGGGATCCATGGAGTGGTGATATAATTCTTTATTCTGTCCCTGTCACTCTCCTTCTGTCCCCCCCCCATGCTTTACCTTTCTTTCTTTCTTTCTCTCTCTCTTATTCACCATCAAATAAAACCCTTATTATTGCCACTGGCATATGGTCTCGTTTGCACCTTAATTGGGGCAGAGTAATTTCTAAAGAACCTCAATAATAATAACAATTGGATCATAACAACAAGGTAAAGAGTCTGGCATGCGCTTGCCAAACTCAGACCCAGACATGACCAAGGGTTTAGGCCTAAAGGTTTTAACTTGACTTAAATCTAGCAGCAAGAAATTGATGGTCTAATTTAAATAATTGAACAAAATATTCTATAGAATTTACTGTAAGCACAACAGTAACTCACTTAGAGGCCTAACTTACCAATCTAAAGTATTAAGAATCTAAGAGAGCAACATTCATAGTGCTATTATTTGCTTTACCACATTCAGCCTTGCACTCGCAGAGGCCTAAAGGAGTATGTACGAGGTGTAGACCTGTAAAAATTCCTCTTCAGTTCAGTGAAGTGCTCACGTCAGACGCCATTACACCTTCTCAATGGGTGAAGGGTTGAGCCTCGAGGAGTGGGGGTACCAGCCCAGGCTCTGCTGGCAGAGTGTGGTGTCAGTCCTCTGAGTATCTCAAACTCCAGAGTTCACTGGCTCTGATGTGTATGTTTTAACCTCGAGGAATCTTCCGTGGCCTTTTACACTGTCCCAGGTATAGCAAAGCCAGCTGGACTGGTGAGGCAGAGAGCACAGTTGCTCCTGGCAGGGGCCATCTGAGGCAGAAAAGCTTTGAGCTGGTAAGTACAGCGTTGCTCCTCTTCATGTGTGACAGCTTGCTGAGCTGCGGGGTGGATGCACTGCGATACATGTTGGAGGTGGCAGAGGGATGTGCTGCGAGTCCCCAGGAGGGACTGCATGAAGAAACGGAAGGGGTTCTTGGGCACTGGGGAACCATGGTGTGCAGCCTTCCTGCAGTGACAAGAGTAGGTGCAGGATCCATGGGGAGATGACACCTCTCCTACTGCTACCCCATGGCTGCGACACCACAGTCCAGAGCTGCCTCGAAACCTCTGACCAGTTGCAGGTGCTCAAAACAGGGATGAGTTGACGCAAGCAAGGGAAGGACACGAAGGACTGCTGGCAACAGCGGGATCCAGGCCACACCTCCTGTAAGTACCACTGAGAGCATCACACATACTAGGAGGGGATGAATCTCTCTCTCAGCATAAAGCAAAGCAATCATGTATCTACCCTGATTTATGCCAAGGTACCTGCATTCCCACAGACTTCTCCTGATACAACCAGCACCATGATGCATGTTAGTGAGTACAAGGGTCATTACTCTCTGCTGTAAAGCAGTAAAACATTCAAAACCACAATCTTCAGTCTTGTGGTTTTACAGAAAACTGCATTAAATCCCATCAGTACCAGAGACACTCTACATTAAAGCAACAACAGAAAAAAGGCCTTACACTTACCTAAAGGAGCTTTCGAAGTGACATGTATTATTTGGCCTATGTATTATTATTTCTATTCATAATTAATGGAAATGTAGCAATTTTTTGCTAATGGAAAAGAACCACTACAAAGAGCACTTTGATTGCATTATATTTATTATCCATCTTAGCAACTAAATAGGCACTTAACCTGTAATTAAGGGTACACAATAAGAGCTTTGTAAATATTGCAGTTGAAAATGTCCTCTCAACACCACTTAGTACCATTAGGCAAAATATTTGCTCTAAGGACTGCCTCTGAAGTGCTAAAATTGCTTTTCTGGAAGGAAAAATGAAGGAAAAGAGAAACCTTAAATGTAGCACTGCCTCATTTTTCTACAGCTTTCACACTTACTTGCCAAGGGCTGTGTGCTTAATCAACACTGTATGTCAGTGATGATCTGAAACTTCCCTCTGTGCTGGGGAGCATGAAGAATGGAGCCAAATGGGGAAAAAAGTCTGATGGGCAAAATCTGTTCACAAAAAACCCCGGTATTATTCCACAAAAAGTAATGTGTGTTCCTAACTTGTTACGTGCCTGAACAAGAGCTAAGAGGGCTTCTCTTATTTTGTGATAATTGGCAACACAATTTGACCTTAGAAAAGCTTTATATTTCAGTTTCAAAAAGAGGAAGGAAGAATAAGTGACAAAAATAAACCTCAGATAACTTGCAATTTCTTTGCAGAATTTTAAAAAAACCCCTCAAATCCAAAAGCAATGTCTTTTTTCTTAGGAGTAATGAATACCAAAGCCTTAGGCTCAAATATTTACTGAGTCTCTTCCAAGTAATCTTCTAGCGATGATTCATCTTCCAGGTATATGGAATTATTTACAATCATACATATAAACCTTTAAAAATAAACCTTTAAAAAATAAACCTTTTAAAATAATTTTTCACTTTTGTTTTTAAGATTTTGATCTCATATCTCACTGGATTGATTTATTAAATAAGCTTGCAATTAATGAATTACCTAGAAGAGTAAAGGAAACCCAGAGTTCAAAGGAAAACAACACTGACTGGAATGTTTCTGGTGTCCTCTGGAGAATACAGAATACAGCATGTGCCACACGCTTACAGAAGCAATTTAATTCCTAGTAATATTGAGGGAGAGAGGAAATCTTCATGACAATGCCATATCCTGATATTATGTTAACAAGTAACAAGGACGGGTTTGAGGCTGCCTGAAAGTGGGACTTGGATGAAATTAGCATTTGTCTTTAAATTACCCACTGAAGCAGCTGTCCCTATGTTAATGATAACTTTGGCACTGCTCTCAGGAGATGCTCTTTCTAGTCTATCTGCATTTCCTCTGAGCAGAGTTAGCAGCTGTTATTGTAAATTGCTGATTCTGCATTACACTTTTTTCTGGTGGAGCTTTGTCACTGGACATTCAGGCATGGGAGAACAGCCGTGTTGCTGCAGCTGAGGTGTCTTTCTATTTAAGACCTTTGAGAGTCTAGTAGTGAGACTTAGTACAGGCCACAGGCTGCAGACAGCTTGCAGCTGCCATTTCACACATTCTCGTTGGAAGTTTGCATCACTTTTCAAGTCGAACAATTTGTGACTGAATCAACACTGATGGTTAAGCTCAGAATTGGTGGCATTAGAGGGTAGGATATCCTTTAGGTATTTTATATGCTCATGGCAGTTATTCCTTCCACTCCCAGAGTGCAATCTGTCCCTGAAAACTGCTTCTGGCTCTGTGCAACTTGCAAGGGATGCTGAGTGCCATAACAAGGATAGACAGACAACTCAGGGAATATGAGACAAGACAGAAGATACTACAGCAGGAATCTGGGCAAATTGAGGCAGAAATTTATCAATGTTTCTTGCCATGGTAGCTAAACTTCTTTTTTTGTCTACTTAAACTTTTAATTTTAATCCAGACCACATTACAGAGCAAATATAGTTGGTTGTTAAGAAAGCAACAACAACCCCCTGAAACTGGCTCCATTTCAGATACCCTTGCTAAGTGTAAGTCTATCTCCTCCTCTCCAGCATGTCTGTTTATTGAAAAATAATGCCAGGGATTTAGTCTCCCTCATCTGACTTTCTTCCCAAAGTTCTACTCACGTAGAAATGTCAAGAAAATAATAATAAAAAAAAATTAAATCCCCATTTTCTTACTTTCAAATTATAAAAACCAACCAAAATCAAACTCATTTCAAATAAGTCAGCCTTGAAACATCTCAACTAAATCCAGCTGGCTTCAGCTGATGTGCCTCAAACTCCACATTTCCTCAGTAATCTGACTGCCATATCGTGTTCTTGTTTCTCTTGCCACAACAGGGAGATGTTTGCTTGTTCTCCACTTAGCAAAAAGACAGAATAAACTGGCGATATTTTAATAAAATTACCTGCTCAGCATTAAAACAAAAATTTTTCTAGTCACTGTCTGCCACACCTGTCAGAGTTGACCACAGAAGACAGCTGCTCAGTCTGTCTTCATTTCCAGTGCTTCCCACAAGATGTTCACAGTCCTGCAGCATGATGATGCTAAATTCAAACTTTTTGGATATTATTTACAGATCATGTCATGCTAACAGTCACTCTGGCTTCAGTTTAATCTGAGTAGTTGTCTCATATTTTTCTTTCTAATTTCCCAGTGGATATGAGTGCTGTGCACAAAAGTAGAACCTGCTTAAATGAGCTTATATTTCTGCAAGAGCACTAAAAAGTAGACCTGATACAAAGCTTTACAGCAAATCATAAACTGGATATCAGGATGCAGATGTTTTCACTCACCATTTTCATTCCAATCTGCAGATGCAGCCACATCTCTGGATTGAATTAGATAGTCAACATAGATAAAGTTCTCTGGAGGTAAAAAAAGGAAAAAGAGGAATAATTTAGACCCCCTTATCATGAAGTAAATAGAATCTGAATGATCATTCTTCAAGCGTCACATTCTGAGTTCTAATATATTCTGAGTTCTAATATATTCATAATTAAGGAAAAAAACCAAAAGACTGTTTCATCTATAAAACTTCAGGGAATGCAAAATTTGCATTTCAGTCCATTTAAAAAATTACCTGCACAATATTCATTTCAGAAGTAAAGTGCAAATGATCATCATTAAATGTTTTCTGAGGAGAACAGAAACCTGGATGACATAACAGATGTAATTGCATTTCATACTAATTAACTGAGAATTTTCATTGGAATAATTAGCATCCTATTGGGCATATAAGGTTAGCTAGAGCATAGCTATATTAACAGATTCTGATGATAATGAACCAAGAGGAGTTTTAATGTGCTTCTCTGTCATTAGTGGTCTGTCTCAATAGACAAGAGTTTTGCTAGATTATCCTAGATTCACAAAACTTGGAGTGTGATATAGTTTTCTTTTGTCCTTTTTGCAAAAACTGAAAGGAAAAAAATAAAAAATAGGGACTGTTCATACTTGTTCTAACCTGTAATTTAATTTTTAAGTTCTTCCACTCCACATTTTATGCCAAGGCTTCTTTTGGGAATAAGCAGTCAGTCCACTATGGTAGGACTAACAAACTAAGTTAAGTATCAGGACACCAATAGTGAATGCACACACCTTCAGTTTTGACTTGATCTTCATCTATTCTCATCCCTTGATCTTCAATACCTCTCTAATTTTCACCTGGTTACTCCAAAACTCTGTCATAAAGATGAATCTCATGAAAGCCATCATGTGAGGCTATCAATCTGCCATTCTGAGCAGTGTAAAAGTGACTTTTTCACATGATCCTAGGGCTTATTTTGCATATATTATTCAGAAGAGTCAAAGAGACACTGTCACATTGTGACAATTCCAGAGTATTTGCCATATGGTAAGCATCCCACTCAGCTGAGCGAATTGGTATTGAATTCTCCTTAACAGCACAAGCACAGAAGGTTACAGACACCTGTTGACTAAGGGAAGCCAGATGATGTGAGCTTTTTTAAAGTTTAGCAAAGCTTTTGATACTGTCTGACATAGTATCCTTCTGGACAAAATGTCCAGCAAACACGTGGAAAAGTCTGTAATATGCTGGATGAACAGCTGGCTGGGGGGTCAGGCTCAAAGGGTTACAATAAAAAATGGGCTTGCATCAAACGGGAAGCCTGTCCCCCCTGAGGTTCCACAGGGCTCTGCATTAGGTCCAGTGGTTTTTAATGCTTTTTAAGAAGGATACAGATGCAGAAATGAAGTATACATTAAGTAAATTTGTGGATGATACTAGATTAGGAGTATCTGTGGAATCTCTCGAGGGTGAAGAGGCGTGGCAGACAGATCTGGATAGAATAAGAATAGGAAGCCAGGCAATCCCTAGACATATGAAACTTCAAAAAGTTTCATCCACCTGGGACGGGGCAATGTTGTTTATACATATATGTATGTATGCATATATTATACATACATACATACATACATACATGGCAAGTTGAACATGAGTCAGCAGTGCCCTGGCAGCCAGGAGGGCCAACCCTGTCCTGGGGGGCATCAGGCACAGCATCACCAGCTGGGCAAGGGAGGGGATTGTCCTGCTCTGCTCTGCTCTGGGGTGGCCTCACCGGCAGTCCTGGGGGCAGTTTTGGGCTCCTCAATAAGAGAAAAAAGCTATTAGGGAGCATCCAGAGGAGGGCCATGAGGATGGTGAAAGGTCTGGAGCGGAAACCATATGAGGATTGGCTGAGGTCACTTATTCTGGTCAGCCTGGAGAAGAGGAGACTGACGAGGTCTCATGTGGCCCACAGCTTCCTCAAGGTGGAAGAGGATGGGGAGGTGCTGCTTTCTTCTCTCCAGTGACCAGCAACAAGGCACAAAGAAATGGAACGAGGATGTATCAGGGGAAGTTCAGATCTGACGCTAGGAAAAGGTTCTTCAGTGGGAAGTTGGTCAGTCACTGGAACAGGGAAGAGGTCATGACACCAAGCCTGCCAGAGTTTAAGCACAATACTTCAGTCAGATGGTTTAGTTGCAGACAGCCCTGAGAGGAGTTGGGAGTTGGACGTTGATCCTTACATGGGTCCCTTACGTAGCACAATGAGCCACAAAGAGAGACACCACCTTCCCAGGACACTGTTCCAGTCTGGGGTGCAGACTTTGATCTCTTACCTCCACTAAATTTGTTGTCTCATTTTTTTGGAATCTCCAATCTTTCCATTGTATAAATATTAATAAGTTGGAATGACTGCAGTTCACTATGAAACATTTTGAACTTACTTCTAAAGGAAATATTAAACTATACTGAAAATTGACTGAATTAAGCAGTGCTGAATTAAGCTAATGTGCTACATTTTCTTTAGAACTTATCTTGTCTGGTTGATTCTGCCCATGTTGCCACTCATCCCAAGTTCTCAGAAACAGAGTAGTTCTTAAACTTCTCTGCAGTTTTGGCCAATACTTTGGCACAATTGAAATAAATGAGGAGGGGGATCATTTGAATATACAATATCTATTTGTCAGTAGGCTAACCATGCACATGCTGTTTTTACATAATTATAGACAGGTTGAATGTACAGATTATTGATGCTTCCATACTTTAATAAATAATACCTTAATGAATTAATATTTTGATAAATTAATAACATTTTAAATTATTAACTTATCTTTAATAAACTTACAATGTAAATAGATATTTTAATGAATAATTAATATTTTAATAAATTTGTAACAAAACAAATGGGGCTGTGTCCTTGAAAATTTGAACTACTTAGATAAGAAAAATACATAGAATAATATACAAAGAAAGGACATTTTGTTTATATCTGCAGACTTTTTTTGTGGAAGTTACAGCCCATGATCTCCCCAGTAGATCGGAGGCAAACATGTTTTGTTCAGATGAAATTCTGTCATCTTCCTAAGTAGATAGAGACATCTGTATGGCAGTCACTCAGTGCACCTGAAGTTGGGTTAAAACCTCCAACATTCCCACATGCCATAAACTCTGGACAGCACTCATTTTCTGCGGGAGTACCAATGAAGACTTTGGGAAAAAATGGTCAAAGAACAATGAATCTCTGCAGGTTTGATTCCTATTCCCAGTCTCCATTACCTACAGCTACCACTTGAAGGTGCACCCTTCTCACAAATATTTCTTTGAAAGAGTTGAGTTTGAAAGCTGTGAACTTCAAAAATCTCTCACAAATTCACAGGCAAACCATGTGGTCATTTGAACGGAGCATTTTTCAACTGCTATTATTGAATGGTTTCTAGTGTTATCTAAGAAAGGTTTGAAGTAAAATGGAATTATAACAAATCATGAACCATGAGTTTGTGCTGGACATTGGGTGTTATTCATTACATGTCTCTGCAATCAGGTATCAAAATAATGAGAAATTCACAAGAGGCTGAAAGACAGGAAATAATTTCTTCAACAAAATCTTTAGGCAGAGAGTCTTGTTTACATCCCAGAGTTCAGTAGGATGGATATCCTCTGCAGAAATGAGCTTTGCAGGGTAGCTTCATGGAGATATTGGCAATGCAGTGCAGGGAGTCTTTTTACTGAGCTTCCTAACTGTAAATTCAACAGTGCATTTCAGTAGCTCTGCCTCATTCAGCAACTGGAGCGGTTTATGTAGAGCTTGGAGCGATGGTCCAAGACCTCCCTCCACACAATCTCTCAGGTCAAAACAGAGAGAGTTGTTGTTTTGTTCCTAATATCCCTGAACATGTATCCTTTTTGGTACAAGGACCACTGTCAAAATTTCCTTCCGCACCAGGTCCTGGCTTTGTAACAGTGAATGCTTTTTGCAAGCCTATAAGCAGGGTGAAAAGAAGATTGATGTGCCTACAAAGCAGTAATATAGTCACAATTAGATGGACACATATAGTTTTGCAATATGAAGCCACTGCATTAATTTTTTTCAGCAATTACTTTGTAAGTTTATCATTCCAGTCTGGACACATAGACAGACAGGCAGAGAGACAGATAGATAGATAGATAGACAGATAGATAGAATTTTGGTGGCTGAAATTAATTTAAAATTTTTAAATTAATTAATTTTAAAATTTCAAAATCCAGTAGACCTCCCTGCTGGGTATTTCTGGCTTCAAATACACATCTAAATCACATACATAATATCTGCACATAATATGTCCATGCTGGTATATGCTATTTTATTCTGTTGTATAAAAGATTATGCTAAATTTTCTTAAACAGGGTTAAGTACAAAGGTTTGTTTTCATTCTACTTGGAATATAACACAGTAAAATATATTTTCAGGGAGCTTATTTTACTTAAACTTTTGTTTTCACAGGAAAAAAAAATAGTTGTAAAAATGGACTAAAATATCCTCAAAGTCAGCTCTTATTTTTAGCCATATTGTATTTGTTCACATTAAGCAACACAGTTCCCTCCAACCAGCCAAAACAAAATGAATAAGATTAGCACAATTGAGCCTTGAAGAATATGATTTGATTAATTTTATTTTTGAGGATTTGGTTGTTATTCGTGTCTGTCAAAATGGAATAAAAAAGTCCTTGTCATTACAGTCAACATACACAGTACTTAGCTTGTTCTCATCCTTAGAACTACTTCTGTTTTAAAAGCAAAGCAAGTGCAAAAATTGGTATTTGAAACAGTCAGTATTTTCAGTGGAAAAGGAAACTTCAACCTACACTGTAATTAATTTCATCCCTGGAAATCCTATGGGGTCACTAGGTCCATATAGGAGGAAAACAGTGTATCAGAAATACGGATAAATTTTTATGTGAATATCACTTACAGAAATTTCAATGAATCAAGCCAAAGATTTCTGGTAAACTTTGTATTTGTAAATATTTCCAATCAAAACATAGAATCAAATAAATGTTATTGTCGTGTTAGAGAGAGAAACTGGAAATTAGACCCTGGAGTGAAGCAATTTATGTCTCTATAGGCAGCCTAACCTTTATCACTAGAAAGTGTCTTGCACCATTTTACTTCCATGTGTGAAGACCTCTACCTCTTTTAAAGGTTCAGTTCAGATCTTAAGCTCTTGCTTTCCAGGATAGTAAGGTCAGCTCTGAATACTGAAGTCCTGGCACTTCAAGTTACACTGTCTATGTAAAAAAGTAATTGAAATAAACCCAAATCAGCAATAATTTGAGAGATTTCCAGAATTGGCTGTTCTGCGAAGAATTCTTTTTTCACCTACCCATCTCTTACATACCTTCTTGGATCCTTCAGACAACTTGCACTACTAATTCTTTCACCAGGATGCTTCGTGACAAGCTCTGTTGAATCTTCATGTGTCTGCTAAATCTCTGTTCTTACCGCTTACAGTGCTGAGCTCCCTGTTTAGCTACAAGCACAAACTAAAACCACAACATCTACTTCCAAAATTTGCTGACAGTTAAAATTGCTTTCCTTTCACTGATGGGAAGCAGTGGCATTATCAGCTTGCATCTCACTGACAAGTAAAGCTAGATGCATTGATGTGTCCCTATAAAATATATGAAAATAATCTAATGCATGGAGCAAGAAACCGGAAGAAAAGCTGCATTTGTATTCAGTTAAGTGTTTTCATGAAGCTTTTAGAAATACTGAACGTAATGTTGCAGAGACTTTTTTTATTCTTACCAGAGGCAGTCTTGGCTAGCTGAATATAATATAGCTCTGTTGTATACCTTTTAGATGCAATCTTTGTTATCAACACTGGAAAATCAACTGCTCTTTTACTGGCTAAATATATGTAGTGAATACCCTTGCCTTGTGACAGAGCCAATGTGAACACCATATGTCAGCATGTGAAAAGACTGTCAATCTTCGGTGTTCTGGTTAGAAAACCAGTTTGTGCCCAGTTCATGGCCCTGGCTGTGGATATCACAAAGGAGAAAAACTTTCTTAGATAATAACTGACACTTTGGGGGAAAATATGAGGGGAAAGGCAGTTAATTTGAGGTTTTCTGTATTGTTGTAATAATAATTTTAGAGTATTCTTTGGTGTGAAAGTGCAAATTCAGGCTTAATCATGTAAGTTCTTCACCAGAATAAGTTTTCAGAAGCAGATCTTCCACATACATAGCATATATGACACAGAAATTAAGAGATACTTAAAAAGTCTGTGTGTGGCAATAAAGCTACAAAGGAACAAGATATCTATGCAATGATTGTCAGAGAGTTTAAAAGGCAGTGAACCTTTCTGGATTCTGACTTAAACTTGGCTCCTCAGGGCTCTGATCTGTTAACCTGTCCAGCTATGGAAATAAAAACAGTGCTGGCTTTAGCCCAAAACCTCATTTGCTCACCACATCAGACATGAGCTGCAAAAACTGTTCATGAGGCTGTCCTGATCCAATAACAAATGTGGCTACAGCATCGCCTCAGTTTTATTGAGACCCTACAACTCCTTGCAGTCTGGGGCACAGAAAGCAGGTAAACATTCTGGGACTTCCACCATGATTGTGCTGTGGATCTTCCAATGAATGTGCCAATGGAGTTTCCTCTTCAAAGTCATAAGTGCATTGTTCATAAGGATAAACACAAGCACTCCTCAGAGGCCTCACCTGTTTAGCCTTAAACATGGCAGAGTGGCTGCTGCCCATACAAGCCTGGACCAAAGCCCAGTGATCCTCACAGACACAGCCCTAAACCTAGTATGGACCTAGGACCAAGTATAGAGTGTACTGTGCTTTATACAAAAATTTTTCCAACTTTTACTTATAATCACTATCTTCAACTGGAAAATTAGTAACGTATTTTCGGGGACAAGAAAAGCTTTTTCAATGCTTTTTTTTAATAACAATTTCTTGCTAAATGGGCTATTAAAGTGCACTTGATAGTACGAAAAAAGCGTAATTTAAACTCCAAACATAGTGTTGCCACTAATATTAACAAGAACTTCTGCCAAACTGTAACAGATATGTTAAAGCTGATTCCACATAAATTTACAGTTTTCTTGATTGAAAATGTCTGAGGGGATCGTGGTATAAAAACATAGAAATACTATAAGGTATAAAAAAAAATGTCAATGTGGAGATCAGGATGTTCAAGAAAGAGTCACATGGTATAAAATGTGTTTAACAATGTTATCTGTGCAGAAAGATTAGGCCCTTTACGGTTATATTGGAAAACTTAGATTGTACTCCATTATTTTGTGCAATATACCATAACAGGATTCTGATACTATCATTCCACTAATCCTGTCACCTTGCATTCTCATTTCTGGATTTATGATCTCTTTATTAAAGTATATTCAAAGCCATTTATTTAGATAAACTGCCTTCATGCAGAAGGAATGCTTCTCATATCATATTTGAGAGCATGAAATTTTATTATAGAAATGGTCGTTTCATTTTCACACATTGTGTAAATCAGAATGCTCTGATTTACCCTACGAAGTTTAAACTAGATAGATTTCTCAGATATTTTAAGTTTTCTTGAGGCCTAACCTCTTCTATCCCAAGATTAATTTTAAAATTAGGACCTCACTTCACTGTTTCAATAGATGAAGAAGAGAAAAACACTGTGGATGGGTTCTTGCCAGGTGGCATTACTGTTTTCATGGTCCTTATTTCAACTGAGGAGAACCTGAGGGTGGGTACAGGTCATGGTTGCTTTTGTTGATCTCTTCTGGGACTGGAGAAGATGTGATGTTTCATGGGTATAAGAGATATGCCAGGTGAAGGAATGATTCTGATTACACTGCGGCCGGGTGGGGAGGTGGGAAGTCTTCCGAAAGGTATTTCCAGAGAGTGAAGAACAACAAACTGCCCTCTGAGGAGCCACTACCCTCACTGCCTCCACATGAAATCCGATTCAACTACATCTAAAATCAATAACTATTGACATCTCCTTTAAACATCCAGGCAGATTTTACTATAAGATGCAAAAATAACATTCAGAAGACCTCAAACCTATTTTATTTTATTTTATTTTATTTTATTTTATTTCAGTGAACAACTTTATTTTAATGGACAACATTTTTACAATTAATACCAATGGTAACTCCTACTATGGAACAGCCTACCAGTCTTCAGAAGTGTAGAGTTAATTTCTCTTCTATATTTGTTCAATATATGTTCTATGAATAAATAGTGTGAAAGTATAAGATTATACTTAGAAACCAGATGTAACTATTTGCACTTGAGGAGCTAAATTTCCTTAAGGTACGGGACATTACAACTTTGCAAGTGACTAACTGCAGAAAGCAGTGTGAAACTGTGTGTGGAAGTATACTATAATTTGTGGTCCATAAAAAAAATTGCTGAGATAGCTCTCCAAATTATGATTTACCATGCTTGCAAGTCAAAGTTTTCTTACCAAATGGGTAAGGAAAAAGATAGGAGAGTACAAGGCATATACATTATAAAATGAGGTTTTTCTGTAAAAATCTCAAGGTTTCTGGGATTCTGCTGACATGAAGTAGCCCTAACGCCATCCTTTTTCTCCCAAATCATAAGTGTTCCCGTTAAGTCTGGACTAAATTCATCAAAGCTCGTTGGGAACCTTAGACTTTTCTGGACAAACTTTGTCCTGCTGTTTCTTAGATTTTTGATAAATTCTAAAACCCTTCTTCTAAATAAGCTATCATTTGTTAATGTCTGGGTT
Organism: Oreocharis arfaki; assembly: GCA_013398015.1. Taxonomy (NCBI): domain Eukaryota; kingdom Metazoa; phylum Chordata; class Aves; order Passeriformes; family Paramythiidae; genus Oreocharis; species Oreocharis arfaki. Next base: position 427,444 of record VZRR01012419.1, read on the forward strand.
TCTTTGGTAGGAATTACTCGAATCCTTCTCCAGAATTTTCTGCTACCATGGATGAACCCCCATGATTAAGTAGCCTAGTTAGGACAAGATTAAATAAAATTCTGTTTAAAGTTAATCCAAAACCTGGGAGTCATAGAAAAAAAAGGAAATAACCATGTGTGAAGCATGTGTTGATAACTCAAATGTATGAAACAGCTTTTCCTTAATTTTTCATTTAATTTGTAACTTAGATCTTGCGGAGTGTTTTTAATGTAAATACGGATGTAGTAAGATATTTGTGTTTTTCATTGCAATAATCTTATTTGGGCATGTATTTTACTTTTTGCTTTAGAAACAAAAGGATTATCCTCATGTGGGCTTTTAGTAGAGAAACTGTTTCTGAATGTGTCACTTCATGTTTTTCATTGACAAAAAAAAGTCTTAAAACTCCATGTCAGACAGAATCAATAATCAGTGTAAGTTTGTTATGAATTTGCTCTCTGAACCCTTGTTAGAATCAGAAAGTACTTCAGAACGTTTAGCATGCTAGCACTTACCTGTAAGTGCCACTAATTATATTGTGGTACACTGCATATGTAAATAAATAACATTATCTTGGAACACTGAATTCTTTTCAAGCATGAAAACACTAATTTTAGAGATACTAAGACAATATTTAAAAACTATTCTGACATTTGACTGAATCCCAGCTCTATTGGGCTTGTGTGGCCAGGATTGGTAGTAGGGGGCTACAGTGGTGGTTTCTGTGAGAAGTTTCCAGAAGCTTGGTCCGTGTCTGGCATGGCCAGTGCCAGCCAGCTCCAGGATGGATGTCCTGCTGGACAAGGCCGAGACAATCAGAAATGGTGGTAATGCCTCTGTGATTTAAGGAAAAGTTACAGTGCAGATGTTATTGTTGCCAAAGAGTGAAGTGAGAATATGCGAGCCCTGCAGACACGGAGGCCAGTGCAGGAGAGGCAGGAGCGGCTACAAACACCAGAGCTCAGA
>VZRR01012419.1:428563-468092 GCA_013398015.1 Oreocharis arfaki
GCCTGAGAGGAGGCTGTGACCCCTTGGGAGGCCTGTGCTGGAACAGGCTCCTGGCAGGGAGCTGCAGACCCACGGAGAGAGGAGCCCCTGCTGGAGCAGATCTCCTGGCATGGCTTGTGACCCTGTGGAGCAGTTCTTGGAGAACTGTTGCCCATGGGATCTGCTAATGTTGGGGAAGTTCACCGAGATGTGTCTGCTGCGGGAGGGACCCCACAGTGGAGTAGTAAAAGGCTTCCTCTCCCTGAGCAGTGGCAGGAACAATGTGTGACGAACTGAGTGTAACCCTCATTTCCCATCTCTCCGTGCTCCTGGTGGGAGGTAGAACTTTGGAAGGAGGAAGGGGTGGGAAGAAGGTGTTTTTAAGATTAATTTTACTTCTCATTATACTGCTCTGATTTTTTTAGTAATAAATTCAATTAATAATCCCAATTGGAGTCACTTTTGCCCAGGACAGTATTTGGTGAGTGATCTCTCCCAGACCTTATGGCAGCTTCTGAAACTTTGTTACCTTTTTTCATCCCTGTCCAGTTGCACAGGGGAATGATAGAGCAGTTTTGGTGGGTGCCTGGCATCTACCCAGGGTCAATCCACTACGGAAGCTATCACAAAAAATCATGGGGCCTGGAACAGGCTCCCCATGGAAGTAGTCACATCAACCTCCAGAGCTCAAGAAACATTTGAGCAATGCTCTCAGGCACATGGTGTGACTCAGGGATGGTGCTGTGCAGGGGCAGGAGCTGGACTGGATGATCCTTGGAGGTCCCTTCCAATTCAGCATTTTCCATAACCCTGTGATTCTATTTGCCACATACAGGCACTGGATTTTTTTGAAAGCTGCTGAGGGAAGGCATTTTAAAATAAGATTCTCTGCTCTTCTGGTATGTAGTGTTTGCATCACTGTTATATAATCCCATAAACACAGGTCACTGCTTTTGAAGCAGTGACATCAAGGTGTGCTTCTTTCAAGCAAATTTTTATACCACCCTCGTCAATCTGGTGGCTGTGTGTCTAAGCAGTAAACATGGTACTTCTGCTCGAAACAGAAAAAATATTCATAGTGTTCCTCACTGAAAAATCTGTCTTAACTCTAAATCTCAGTTTCCCTTATAGCAATAAACCCCAGTGAATTCTGTGAAGTACAGTGAGAAAATGTCCAAATCAGATGGTAAGTTTCATACAACAATGAAGTGTTGATTAAAAATTACACAGCAATCAGTAATAGCAAAACTAGCACTAATCACTTTACGTGTCAATGGTTATCAAGGTGGCCTTAAAAGAAAAGTGCTGAAGATATTTGAGGATTTTACACAGTGGAATTTGGCCTCTTTAAAAGTAACACTGGATAGGATTATGTACATACTTTTGCTCTAAACTCATGCTTTCCCTCAAAAAGAGAAAAATCACACAGTTATTCCATAACTACCTACACATTCTGGACTGACTGAAATAGTCTCTTAAGTACCTAAAAGGAACAATGTTTTAGCTCTGTATGGATAAATATGTTGCAGATGTCATGTGCTGCTTTCACACTTTCCAAAAAGCAAACTCAAAATTCAAGGTTGTTTATTCAGCATCTGTATTAAAATCATTTTATTAAGCAGTAGTTCTCCAGTTTTGCACATATGCATTGAAAAGTTTAGTAACAGTGAACACACAGAATGACTGAGACAAAACCACTTGTACGATGAATGATCTTTCTTTACTGTCTCGATAATAGAGAACAATAATAACAACCAACCTCTAGCCTATTAGCAGGCTTTATTGCTTCTTTTCAGGCTTGAGCCAGTGAAAATTTAGCCATAAAACTAGATGCACTCTAAACATTTCAGGGCTTTTTTCTGGTTACAATTCTACAAAACTTGCCTGTGTAGACAGTGATTTCACCGGGTTTTAACTGTATGAGGGGAGCCTGGAAAAGTGAATTCTCCTGCGGACACTTGGTTGATTAGGCCCTCTTTTCCTCTAAAGCAAGCTGCATCTGTATGAACTTTATGGGCAAATAATTGAAAGTAACCAAGTTACCACAGCTTAATGACATGTCACTTGTCAACCAAGACAAAACAGATCACCACGTCTATGTCCTTACCTCTCTGCAAGAAAGAAATGGGCATGTTTGCTCACACTATCATTTTCCTCATTAACCCAACCCATCATCAGTGTCTGGCAGGATCGTTTCACAGAGTCAGTCACGGATTTTTTATAAGTGATAACCTTGGTTCAAAATCTCATAGAATGAATCCTTGATTTAAAAACAAGGATATATCTGTATCCACTTCATTTAATATACTGGTTCTTTGTGTGTGGGTTATGGATATCTTGGGACAGTATTTTTTTCCCATTCTCACAGGTGCTAAAAAACCTTGGCTGTGCATTCAACATCATCTGCTGAGGGAAGACACATTATGAGATGCAACAAATATATAAAAGGCACCTAGAAAAGAATACACTAATGTAAAAATTTGAGGAAAAGAGTCTGTAAAAATAAATCATATTTTATATACAATGTGTGAAGTGAATATATCAGTGCTGGAAAAAGTATTCCAGTTTAACAGATTAAAAGCAGAATATTTTCCCTTTTCAGTTATCTTCTCTATTTCAAGCCACCTAATAAGTTAGAATCAGCCTGAATTAAAAGAAAAAAAAAAGGCAACATAAAAAACCACAAGCAGTCTTCAGAACTATTGCAGAATATTGCATAATTCTACCAACAAAGTTTACAACAAATACAAACAATGATTTTTTAGAACTGGATAAAGATTTATAAGTCCAGAACCTGTTTGTCTGTCTTCGTCCAAGTGTATAATTGGCTTAATGTAAGCTATTAACTCTCCTTGCAAATGTTTTGTAGTAATCGACAGGACTCAGACTTCTACCATGAAAATTCATAACTAATGATGGATATTAAAATTCACAGTATTATTTTCAAGATATGAGTCAGGGACTGACCAGATCCTACTTCACAAAGTTCTATATTAGTCTTTCACTGTTATAATGAAAAACGCCTCAGGCAGGGATTAGTGCTGTGCTATATTAAAAAAAACCAAACAGAACACAGCCTAAGAGCTATTAGCTTCGAAGATTGCCTGTTTTCTAGTGGAAAACAACCCTCAAAAATATTGTACAGCTCTTAAGCAAGAAAAGGAACCACAGGAAAAAAAGAAGATGTAGCGTTCTGCCGCTGGTAGAAGATGCAGTATAGACACTTTATGAAGACCAGATGCTGACAACAGTGTCGTGATTGTCACTGTTTTTTCATTGTAGTGCTAAATGACCCCAGGTATTCCCATGAGTAAACTACGCCTTGTGAATTCCCACTTGTTAAGCATAACAGAAATGCCAATTCAAGTGTGCCTTTTATCTTTCTGCTGCTTCAGAATTGTCAGGCGGGGGGTAGTTTGTGAGAATGTAAGCCTTCATGACTTGAGGTATTCAAGAAGACAGGAATAAAAAAAAGTAACACTTTCATTCCAGTTGCCATGTAGATACCGAGAGAAGAATGATTGCCTTTTGTGTGATTATGTGCTAGCTAACTTTAGCAGTGGTATCAAGTTCATTGAAGGTGGTAGAGACCTGGTCAGAAATTTTTCCAAATGGATAGCCTGCCCCACAATACTTATGATCCCAGCTATGTGCTTATTGGGCATCTGAGCTAGCTGCCTTGAAGCTGAAGTCACACCTCCCAATGCAAAGGATACTTATCCTCAGTCAGAGGTTTACTGGTTCAGTGTTTCTTTCTGTACGTTTGTAGCATCAGCCTACCCAAGATTTTGCTAAGAGGCTTCTCGATATGGAGGAGAAAGAAAAATTGACGATGTCACTTGGCGACCTGCAGTGGAATTGTTCCTGATTTCAGGAAGGTTGATCTTAGCTAAATGAGTCCAGTCACCTTGCAGGTGGAGGATCAGGTGTGGAAGAGACCAGCTACAATGGCTCAATATTGCTCTTCAGATAGTCTAGTAACAGACTGAAGACAACAAGAAATTCTTGATACAGCCAGATAATTTCTTAAAAAAACTTATCACAGTAGGTAAGGCGAGAGCTCTACCATCCCTTTCTGACCCCTCACCCCACCCCAATACAGTGGGAACACAGTAAATGCAGATGAGCTATCATTCACACTAATGATATCATTACACACTCTCATTTCACAGTAACTAATCAGTGAAAACAAATCCATCATGTTTTCTGGAAAGATTCGGTTTTGAGTAGCAAAACCTATTCAAAATTAGGCTTTATATAAATCTGTAGGATAACCTTGGTCACTTCTTTTGCAAGTTGAAAACAGTTGACATGCACAACACAACAGCATTGTCTTCTTTACTAGCACAGTATAGTCTATATTTTCTGCATGAGAAAGATATTAAGGAGGCATTGTATATGTATTTAGAGTTCAGTTCAGTTACATGCATTTGAACAGTTTCACTATGTTTAATTGCTGAATCAGTGTGATGGATTTTTCTGAGAAGATTAATTATCTCCTTAAATTATTTTAACGACGTAAGAGCAATGAAGAAAATGAAAGCAAGTATTACACATAGATTGCTTATCTTCACGAGACTAGCCAATAAAAAAAATGAAGTCAATAATTTTTTATGCTAAGAAGCATAATTGCTATTTTCTTATGCATTTAAGCAAACCATTTTCAAAACAGCAATTTTAAAACTGGGCTTGCTAGTTAACTATCTCTCTTAATAATTTATAACCAGCATCTTTTTAAATTTCATTCTTGGTGAAAGCTGAATCAAATGTATAATACATTTCTAGTTCAAGACCTTTTTAATTAGAAAGTTAATGATAGTTTCTATAGCCTTTTTTAACAGTAAAAATGCAAAGAAAGGAGCAGAAAAGAAGCATTTCTTGCTGATCTTCCCTATCTTCCATGCCATTTATTAATTTCGGTCTACAGAAAAAATCTAATGCAAAACAAAATACTTCTTTGCTGCTCTACAGTACAGCAGCTGTCATCACACAACTTTTTTCCTTTGCTTTTTGCCAGATCAATATACTGAAAGTTGTGAGTAAACAACATAAACAAGTAGCAACTCTTATAGGAATAATAGTTGCCAAATCAAAAGGAGACCTTTGAGATATTCAAAGCTCACGCTTACTGTTGCTTTTGGCTCCCACAGCTGAACAAGGCAGGATTAGCTCACAAGTTATTTATTTCTCAATAAAGAAAAACCCATAAGTGCACTGTAAGCATGACACACCAGGTACCTACCTGTTCAGATGCTGCGCTGTGCACCAAAACAAACAGCCACAGATGTTTAGGACTATTTAGAGGATGGTGGAGATGCCAGAGCATGATAAGCGGCTGCTAAATGGCAGTGTAATGGGTATCCGACACAGAGCCACCACTGCTACCCCACAGTGCTCAGGTGAGATCAGTTCAGAGAACTCAGAGCACATCACAGACATGCTCATGGAAGCACTGCTCATGGCTGTGCTTCCAAAAAAGCTCTCAGTGATCAACCTACGACCCATGCTACAAAGGGTAGCTTTAGCCCCCTACCCGGTCATAGGAGGAGGTCAGGAGGTCAAGCAGGACCTGCCTTTCCTAAACCCACACTGGCTGGGCCTGTGTTTGTCCTGATCCTCTGGTTGTCCTGTGTGTGCTTCCTGACGGCACTCAAGGTGATCTATTACATGAACTTCCCCAGCACTGAAGTCGGGCTGATGGGCACCGGATCCTCCTTCCAACCCTTCCCGTAAATGGACATCACCCTGACTGACCTCCAGCTGTCTGGTGCCTCCCTGGTTAACCAGGACTGATGATAAATGATGGAGAGTGGCTTGGTGAGCTCTTCCTCCACTCCCTCAGTACACCTTGGTGAATCCCACCCAGTCACATACACTTGTGATTGTCCAAGTGGCACAGCAGGTCATTAACTACTTCCTCCTGGATTGCAGGGGGTTTGTCCTGCTCCCCATCCCTGTCTAGCAGGGCTGGCTGCCCTGAGAATAACTGGGCTTTCTGTTAATAACTGAGGCAAAAATGGCATCAAGCAACCCAGCCTTTTCCTCATACTTGGTGACAATGCTCCCCCTATCCTCGAATCCAATAAATGATGATTTTCCTTGTATCTCTTTTCATTGCTAACCACACATTTTTTTATCTTTCACAGCAGAAGCCAGACTGACTTCTAGCTCAGCTTTTACCTAATTTTCTCGCTACATGGCCTAGCAACATCCTTCTACTCTCTCTGAGTTGCCTGCCCCTTTTTCCAAAGTTCGTAAACACTCTTTTTACCCTTGAACTACATTGAAAGCTCCCTGTTCAGCCAGGATGATCTTCTTGCCTGCTGACTTATCTATTGACAAATAGGGATGACCTGCTCCTCCACCTTTAAGATTTTGTTCCTAAAGTACGTCCAGCCTTCCTGGAACCCTTTGTTACTAAGTGCTGTTTCCCAGGGGACTCTGAGCCAGTGTCCTGAACAGGCTGAAGTCCCCCCTCTGGAAGTCCAAGGTCTAAGCATTTTGCTGATCCCTTTCTTTACTTCTCCAAGAATCAAAAATTCTGTGACCGATTCCACGGTCACTGTGCCCAAGAGGGCCTCTGACCACCACATCTCCCACAGCCCTTCTCCGTTTGTAAACAGCAGGTCTGGCAGGGCACGCCCTGCTAGGCTCCCTTACTGGCTGTGTCAGGAAGTCACCTTCCACACTCTCCAGGAGCCTCCTAGACCGTCTCCTCTCCACTGTGATGTGTTTCCAGCAGACATTTGGCAAGCTGAAGTCTCCCACGAGAACAAGGGCCAGAGATCATGAAACATCCACTGATGAAATATTTCCCTTCATCCTGGTTGGGTGGTCTGCAACAGACTCCCCAGCAGGATCTCTGCCTTGTTGGCCATCCCTCTGATTGTCACCACAGGCACTCAGCCTTATCCCCACTGTCCCTGAGCTCTGTACAGTGGGAAACCCTCCCCAATGTACAGAGCCACCCCACTGCCTCTCCTTCCTCACCTGTCCCTTCTGAAGAGCTTGTAGCCATCCATCCACTGCAGCACTCCAGTCACCCCACCACATTTCCATAATGATAACCACATCACAGCTTCCTGCTGCCACTGTGTGTTACCCATGCTGGGTGCATGGGGGCACTTCAGCTGGGCTGTCAATGTCACCCCCAACACTGGCAAGTCACCCCCAGGCTCATCTCAAGCGAGCCTGGTCTTGTCTCCTTCCCCCTTCAAACCTGGTTTAAAGCCTTCTCAGTCAGCACTGCCAACTCATGGGCTAAAATACTTTTCCTCCCTTTTAGACAGGTAGATCCCATCTGTGTCCAGGAGACCTGGTGCTGAATGTCCTGTGGCCAAAAAAGACAAAGCTCTTCCAATGGCTTTAACCCACATGTTGATCAGGTGGGTTCTCCTGTTACATATAACATACAAACATATTTATTTATATGTATATAATGTCAAATGAGCTAAACAAATATAGGAGATGCCTGCAGAGCTCAGCCTTTGCTACAACACACTTTCCAAGGGGATTGAGGTTATTCTGTTTGGAAAGCAAAATAGTCACATTCCTAGATGTGAGTTAATAGAGCTGTAGATGGTAAATAAGTAACGTATCTTCCTACTAATTCAGTGGGCATCATGGCAAAATGTCAAAAAACCCCCACCCTGAACCAGCTTTAGATTAATCACTTTAAAAACTATAGGCCTTTCTGCTGCATTTTAGGTAAATCAGTGTGGCGCTGTCCCCCCTTTTACTGATCACTTCCTGCCCTCTCCATGGGGTCTCCCTCCTTCCCCTACCCCTAGGCCTGGCCACTCCTCGAGTTCTCCCTATTGGTTCCTGTATCCCAACTCCGCCCATGTACCACCCCTATGCCCTGAAACCATTTGCCCATGCGCTCTCCCTGCCCCCCTGGTACCCGGGTAAACTGAGGCTCCAGGCCATGTGTTGCTTTCTCCCTCCCTCTTTCGGCCCCTGGGTGCAGCCTGCCAACAGCTCCTCTCCTCTGCCTTTGCGGGCCAGCCCGTGTGCTGGCCTCAGGCTTTGGGGAGGCAGCATGGAATAAAGACCTTTGCAGTGCCATGAGGAGAGCCTTCTCACCTCCTTTGCCATCACTGAAGTTGCAGGCTGGCAGCTGGAGCAGCGGTGCGGGGAGTCCGAGATGGACTGCAGGAGGGCAGAGAATCCGTCCCTTGTCCCAACAAGCCCCCGCTGCACTCCCAGGGAAAGCTGCAGCAGCTAAGCTACACCTAGCACTGCAACAAATCAGTGGAAGTTTCAGTCATAATCTCCATTCCCCAAAACCAGTTGTTTGTACCAATATCTCTTCCAAAGCTGCCATTACAGCTCCTCAGTCACCCACCCACCCTGTCCTTCTGAAGAATAATGCAGATTTTAAATAAAAGTCATGGTACAGCAAAAGAGTAGCACTATTTAGCATAGGCATCTGTTTGCTTATTTTTTACTTCTCTGCGACTGAGCAGTAGTCAAAGACTGCTTTTGCAAAACTGCAAATAAAAATTGTCAGAGAAAATAGAAGGCTGCCTTCCCTGCATGCCCCAAGTTTTACAGAGCTATGGCTATTACAGAGGTCTGAAATCCCAACCATATTAATTCAACTCTGGCCCGCAAAGCCTTGATGTGTTTGTTTTCAAGGAAGCAACAAAATTATCATTTAGAGCTGAACTCTTAATGTTTTCCACAGCTTAGATGTCCGAATCAGGCTTCTCCATCTGCCACAGATCAATCATTGATTGATCATTGTTGATCCTAATCAACAAAGTCAGTGAAGGGTGTGGGGGAGTATATATGTTTTTAATGAAAGAAAATAAATCTTTGGAAAGACAGAATGAAGCTAAGACCTTTGAAAAATTCAATGGCTGGTTATAGCACATGCCTCAGTCCCCAAAAAATAATTGTGAAAGAAATCAGGTGGGAGACAGAAATTGCTCTTGGCCTCCTTGGTTTGAAGGGATTTAATTCTACATCCCGTCTCTACAACACTGTCATTTTCACTGTTTGTGATAGTCAAAACCCACTCCTTCTTTTTGAATCTGTGGCATAGCAAAAGACAGAAGTTAAAATTCATGAGGCCAAAAAAAAATATTAAGGAAAACGACTGAAATCTGTCATTTGAGACAATCAGCTGGGAATTAAAAGACCTCGGTTTTGATTCCTGCTTTCAGGCCTATACATAATTTACAATAAATATACAGGAAGACTACATCTATTTAATTATGTGTGACATAAAACTTTCATTGCTAACTTACTTCTGCCACCAGCACCCACACTTTTGCATGCAGATGAAAATCTCTATCAAAACAGATAGCTGAAATGTTGATGGATCTGATTGCCAAGATCCAATCCTCAGCATCAGCCAAATGCCAATGCCCAGGGAAGTGCAGAAGAGCTGAGCCAGCACAGATGATGCTTCTCTGTGTACTCTCCCAGCCTTCAACTATTCTTTCTCAGTGAGAGGTACAGTTTGTATGTCTTCATTAATTCTGAAAATAGCTCCTAAAATTCAAATCTGTTATGTTTAGGTATCTAAACCCTTCCATGACTCCCGTTCTACCTACCCAGCTTGGTCCGTCTGTGTCATCAAGTCAGCGCATGTGTAGGCTGTTATTTTTGGTGTGAATTTTTATTAGATCTGTACTCTGAGTCTCATGGGATGCTCTGGAGTCCTCCATGAGTGAGCCTCAGGAGGTTCTGCTTTGGGTGAAAGCAGGTTGGAGCTGTGCACATGAGACACCAACAAGAAGGCTAGAGATGCAGTGTGAGTGCACTTCATGCTCTGCACATCCACAACACATATTTAGGACCAGGAAACATGAACATCATTGCTGGGAAAGATGGTGTGAACGTGTCCTTCCTTCTGTGCAGCACCCCAAATGCAGGTACACCCCCTGAGAGTGTGCATGGTCTAGTCTTTAAAAACCCCACCTATAAAATCCATTTTGTCTGTATAATCCTCACGGACAGTGACCTTCAAACAGAGGAATTACAAAAGGCTAGGAAAAAGAGAAATTCAATGAATCATTGTAGGAGCTATAATTGCAGAAAAGCTTAAGCAAGTTAAAAAAAATGTAATTAATCAGAAGATCCATTTCAATTAAAATTTAAATATTAGACTACAGAGAGAGACAGTATTCTGGGAAAGGCATTTTTAGAGCTGTGTGAAGGCTAAGTTATCAGTAAATTCAGACAATCCATGAGTAACTTGAATTATCTCATTTTAGAAAAAGCTAAACAAAGGAGAATACTTCCAGGTTTTGGATGGACCAGGAAATATTGAGTCTGTTCACTTTAGCGTCCTCTCTGTTAAATGCTGATCCCTGTAAACAAGTGCTCTAGCTAGTGGGGGTAGAAATAAGCATGTGGTTGTGGGCTGAGTCATAGAAATGAGTCAAGGGAACTCACTTTACCTTTGGCTGAGCTGGGGTTAATCACTCAGCACCAATCCCAGCATAAATAAAATACAGCTATCTCAAATTTCCCTTGGGATAATAAGATACGGTCTTCATAAAACACCACATTAGCAGCATTTATCTTCTGATGTGCTTTCAAAAGGACCTGATATAACTCAGTCCCATTGTCCCCTGGCATTTGCAATAACTTGTGTTAATAGAATAAACCAAATTAACATTTCAGTTCCCATACTAACATTTCCCTGGCAATTACCTAATATGTTCCAAAATCTTTTCTATTTCAGAGGCTTTTGTTGTTTCAGTCTTCCTTATTACCCCAATCAGAATGAATACGCTACTTAAAAACAGTGCTTTCCCATCAGATAACAGATAGACACTATGCCTCAATATTTTGTATAACTGAGTCATAAGCAGTGACCTTTGTCAGCATAGTAGCCGGCACAACTTGTTCTTCAGTGTTTTTGCTTTCTTGGCAGTTGTTTTGTGGTCATAAGCACAATGTGGCTCACAAGCCAACTTTGTCAATTAAAGAATAGTAATAAATTTGGCAGTACCAAAGAATTACCCTCTAAAGACCCTTCAATTTACCATCAGGCTGTATTGAACAAACTAAGTCTCATGAGGTGAGCTGGAGCACATCAGCCAGGCAATCATAGAACTGAAGAAATGCTATATAAGTCAGTAAGTCTGAAGAGTAGGAGTACTTGATTTTACACCTTCAAAAGTAAAAAATAAAAACCAAAACATCCCCAAACCACAGTGTTTTGAAATGGAGATACAAAAACCTCTCCACAACAATGATCTAGTGTGAGTTAGCTGTTCTGTGGGATGTCAACAGAATGCAGTGTCTTTTCTTAACGAGCCTCAGAATAATTACGTAAGTAACTTACAGCTAGTATCTGAAAATTTGTGTGTAATGTTATAAGCAAGTATTTTTACGGAGTAATTAACATCAAAAAGGTGCATTTCTCCAGATTCTCTTGCATTTTTATTTTTGCCTTCTTTATGCTCAATTTGCAACAAAGGTTTTGCCTCTGTAGCTTGGGAGAAAAATGTGGTGCCGTGCAGTGCAGCTGTGCTGCAATGATGCTCTTTACACTGAGTAGGAAGAGAGATGGATTCTGGGAGCAAACCCAACTTTTTCCTGCAGAGGTCTGCAAACCACAGAGTAAATGTGTACAGGATCTTCTTCTGTTGCTGTCTCACCTCTGCTCTCCACAGAGAGGTACAAGAAACTTGCACATGTTCTGAAATAAGCTAGTCAAAGGCCTTTATGGACTGTAGTCTTTGATGGATTAAAGAGGGCTGTAGGTCTGAGGTGTTACCCTGAGCTCTCAGGAGAGATAATGTTTATCTGTCACAGATTGCATGTATGTATAAAAATAAAAGCTATAAAGTGGGCCAGCCAGAGCCAGTGGGTTCTGAAAATGCTAACCATATTAAGAGACTCATCCTACATGAACAACTAGGCAAGTTCATCTTCCCAAAATATTATCTGTCACCACATTAACTCTTACATAGGAGTAAATCCACATAATCTTTATAGTTGGGCATAGTAATTTGTTTTCATGCCTTTGTCTGACTGTCCCCTCTCTCGCTGTACCCTAAGAGCAGTAATTCAAGTGCAAGTACAGGCAGCTGAGAATGCACAGCAGATCCCAGGTTACCCAAAGAGACTAAGAAGTGCTGCAGAGGTCTTGGTATAAGGTCTATGTGCTTATAAAAATGTCACGTTCTTTCTGCAAATGGCAGTGTCTTCATCCTGTTCCAACATGCACATTCCTATCAACACTCATCCTATAAATATAGTGTGTCTTATGAGCTTTAGTCATGGCAGAGCATATTGGCATGTCTGGTCCAGGGATCTTTTCTTTGTAGATTTACCTCCACGATCAGTGATTCCAAGTTCGAACAACCATGAATTAATAACAGATTTATAAGGATTTTTGTGTTCACACACCTTTTAAGAGGCTGGTTTAAAAAGACAGTGTGAAAACACCAGCCCATTTTGGGATTTTAAAAGTATTGGAAGAAATTATATAAATCAAATAATTTCAACAAATCCATCAATCCGAGTATCAAGTTTGGCATGTGCTTCACACTGGTGCTTTCAATAGCAATCTCTTTATCCAGGTTACCTGCAGCTGTGTAATGCAAGTTCCATCTGTGATTCTGGAAAGAAATGTTCAAGGGCACTACTTTGAATATGGTACTGAAATAACTCCCGCTTGACTTACAATTATTACTTCTGATTTAAGTCTTCATGATAGCAAACCACAAGTCCGTTACTTAACTCTGTAGTCTAAGGCACACTGGCTGCCTTCAGCCATGGATCAGAACTCTGATCCTGGCTTGTTTGTGTCATCCTGATGCTGGGCATAGATCCCAAGCAAGTTACCTGGCTGTTAAGTGGTCATCTCTGATTATATATTCTAACATATGAGACATTGATTCTGTTTGAAGTTATTCTTATGTGTCACTACAACTCTATTTCCTCCTCTCATTGCCTTCATAAACCTGTATAGAAGACGTAATGGATTTTTCAGCAAGGCTTTAAGTTTGCCAGCTTCCTTTATCTTCTGAAACAGCCCATGGTAATTCAGACTAGGCCTTATCTGGAAAATACATATCCAATCATTTACACAGAGATGATTTATCTCACTTCTAGGTCTTAACTTTTTACTGTTCTCCCACAGCTACTTTCCTGCAACTTGTTCTCATCAGAGAAATTTTAGCTCTGAATTTACTGTTCTAGTCCACGCTGTTCTTCCAAGCCTACAGAAATAACTCAGGTCTGACTCCATCCTATCCTCTCTGCTGGTGGCTGTGGTCCAGCTGAGTGTAGTGGGGTGAAGCAGCAAGCCCCAGAGAATTTTCTGTGGATTGCTTTCTCCACACTAGGTTTTGTTTCTCTATTGTCATTTTCCAAGTAATTCAGCAGAAATTCTCAGAAGAATTTTGATGATATTTTCTTCTTTTTTAAGAAACTTAGACGGTAATCTACGCAACACATCTTTCTAAGACACATCAGTTTTTGACTAAAGTAGAAAAGCATCCAAGTTCTGATTACTTTCACAGGGTACAAAGGTTGTTTGAATGAATAAATGAGTGAATGAGTCATAAGAACAAGACTATTACAACTTGAAATGATTTTTTAACAAACTGATGTGAACTCTAGAAAGACTTCCCTTTGAATATTTTCAAGCTCATAATTGATCCAGTTCACCTGCAAAAAATTTGGCTGAAGAAAATCATCATGGAAGCCCAACCCAGGCTAAATGTGTATATGGGTTTTATGCACCATACGCTTCTGCATGGAGAGGCACTTCTTTCATACTTGGCTTCAGCCAGACACAAATCTGAAGACTGACAACACATTTTTTTCCCCAAGAGAACCTATTCAAAAAGCCCTGTAAGTGCATTTCAATATGGAGTTTATAGACATTGAAGATAAAAAGCAAAGAGGTTCTGAAATCCTACCTTGATCTCAATTTTATTTCCAGTACCCAATTTCAAACCAAACTCAGATAGGAAAATATTCACCTCTGAACAAGTCAGAATCCAGTTTTGACTATGAGAAAAGAGTATTGGTCAAGCAAAAATACAACTCAAATATAGTCAATAGGCAAGAGGAAGCATACAAAATTTTATCTGATTTACAGTCCAAAGCATTGCAAGACAAATTACCTTTTGTCTTTGTCTTGAAGGATTCTTCATGATTGACTGATAATGGTACTTCTGCCCTTATTTTCTCAGATGTGTTAATTTACTGTCTTGCTCTTCCATTTTCCCTTCTCTGCTTCCTCTCGCCTCTTTGGGAGGCTTTCTACTCATTCTAACCATAGATCTTTCAGTAAATGAACCTGTTGCTTCATCTTCAAAAAAAACAAAACACCATGCATGAAAAAAATGTTTTCATTTGACAAAAAATTGAAAGAGAAGCACAAAATAAATAAAATGAAGATAAGCATAAAATCAGTAATTCTTAATTGTTTCAAATGACTGGTATTTCCAAAGGAAAAAAATCACTGGGTTTGGAGGACTCCCTCATCAACACCTCTCACTCATGAAGCCAGAATCCCAGTGCCTGCCTTTCTCTCACCTGAAATGTTGTGAGCAGTTTGATGGTCTGGCTCTTCACATTCTCTAGGATGTGTCTGTGAATTTCCTAAGAAATCATCTAATGATTTCGTAAGTAACGGTATTTCACAAATGCAAACTGAAACAACATCTCTGTTACGAGTGAAATGTACATTTTGGAGACACAGGATGGCCAGGTATATCAACCCAGCCTCTGTGGAGCAGGTAAATTCACATCGAATAACTGAGCCCTAGCTGCTGCCTGCACTGCAATTAGCTTTCATGGGTTACCCTGCATGTATGAGGGTATCCACAAATTCCAGAAACACAGTTAGAGAAAAATTGTATCTGAGAGCCTGGGAGAGGCACAGCTGCTCATCCCTGGGACCACATCGCTGGGTCCAACAAGCAGTGAGGAGACCCATTCCCAGCAGGTAGATGTACACAGAGCACGTGTACATGCCACATCCCTATCAATACACACACCCAGCCACATGAATCAAGCAGACACCTAGAGCGCTCACCTGGGCACAGAGTGTACTGAGGGCTTCATCCTGCTCCCCTCTCCTTTTCTAACATCCACTAATAAATCCTATTTCATCTCAAAATGCTTTCCCCCTGCATCCACAATGTATTCCCCACTCCTGGGCAGCAACACACCCCTCGCTCTGAAATGTGACCTGGGGGCTGCTCCCAGTGACTTGTGGGGATGCAGAGGTGCTTTATCACATAACCTACCATACATGTCTGAAAAAAACCCCAGCATATACACACACACACATTCAGACATACACACACATACATGTGGCTACATTATTTCTTATCCTTTCCATGTAGTTCAGAGTCCACATGCTGTGACGTCTATGGTGCTACACAATACTTGTTACCTTGCTCAGCCAGAGCTTGGTCCATCCTCCTTGACCCAAAGGCTGGGAGAGAAGACAGGTCGAATGAGGCAACGCACAAACGTTCTGATCTCAGGCTTGTGGTGACTCTTGAATTAATCTCTCAATTGTTATCAAAGGACGTGTCAAAATATATCACTGTGTCACTTGATGTCTTAGTGCTTCCTTTTCCTGCTTGCAAATTTCTGTACATCACAGAAAGAGGCAGAGATCAAGAACCCTGGTAGGTTTAAAGAGGGATAGAATATTGCTACTACTAGAAGCACTATCCAGGCTTAGGGAAAATGAAACAAAATTAAATCACATGATTCATAATGTGTTAAGTAAGTAAGAAAGATAAATTGGTGACATGAGGTTGAATAAACATGCAGATTCTCACATCTAAATATGGAATTTTGCACCTTCCTCCAAGAGTATCTAGAATTGGCATCTGTTTGGAGGAGAATACAGAACAGATGTGGTGCCGTGTGGCTAGATATGTGTTAATGTTGTGTAGAAGCAGAAAAATACAACTTCATTTCTAAAATTTGGTAATGAGGTCATCAGTGAACCAATGAGTTCATCAGAACTCTGTTTTTAAAACAGAACTTAAAATAAGCCTGCTATTTTTAAAAGTTGGAATTTAGAGCAAAGTGCTAGGTTTTATTTTATTTCTTTTAATTTAATTAAATTACCTTTTTTGTATCTCTGCCATTTGATTATATTTTTACAGGATTCCAGATTCATGGCACGTTGTTTAGTTCTCTGCATTTGAAAACAGATGTGTACACATACTGACCCAGAAATGCTGGTGTACAGCCTCAGGCTGTTTAGCTTAGTGCTGTTTCTTTCCATGTCATCACATGTTTCGACCAGTCACGTGTTTCACTATTTCCACCTTGTACTGCAAGACGATGGGAAAAGCAAACTTTAAAGATGCATTTTTGAAGCAGAGTTTTTTCTCTTCTCACAGTTCCTATCAACTCATATCCTGCTCTTATATTCAGAAAAAAACAAGTCTCCTTCTAGATTATTTATGGCCAGTAGTAGTACCCTGTGGAACGAAGACAAAGGAGATATTTTTAATACATCCAAGAAAAGTATTTCTCAACACAAGAAAATCACTTACGGTTAAACCGGTACTTGAATAGCTTATGGATGAATCTTTTCTGACATCTGTTTCATCAGAAGCTTAAGCAATCATTCAAAACCACCCACATCTTTGTACAAAAGATTGGTTTTGCAGCAGGTTTTCTTGTGAATTGTGATTAACATTCTTCTCTGTTGTCTATATCATACACAGAATTTTGTAGCATGGATCCATACACAGTGTTTCTTAGAAAGATGAACCTATGGAGAACACACAGTTGCCATAGCAACATTTTTGTATTCTGAAATGCTATCATACTACGTTTTTTTCATCTTAAGCTTTTGTAGACTGCAAATGCCATCTTTCCTCATTCAAGCTGTCAGTTAATCTCTCAAGATTCATTCAGGATTACTTTCATTTTGTGATTAAATCCCTCAACATTAAATTATGGGCTGTTCTACTACTGTTGTAAGAGAATTTGTGGTTAACTGAAAAATAATGCAAGTCTTCATAGGCATGGAAAGGAAAAGTTACAGTTTATACAATGCACATGACAGATTGATCAAAGAGATACATGTACACAGATACTACAAGATACAACTGTATTGTAGTGACATATATTCTGCCAGGGAAACACATTAATAAAGAGATTGGCTTTACTTAAGTCAGCTATGCAAAATCAGGGTAGAGGAGAAAAGAATAAGGTGATTTGCCTGCATTCGCACATAATGATATCATAAAATCATAGAATGGCCTGGGCTGGAAGCGACAAGTCTTCTAGTTCCAATGCCCTGCTGTGGACAGGGGCACCTTCCATTAGACCAGGGTCCTCAGAGCCCGATCCAATCTGGCCCTGAACACTTGCAGGAATGGGACATGCACAACTTTTCTGAGGAAACTGTTCCAGTGCCTCACAGTAAAGAATTTGTTATTTTGTCTATTCTTAATATCCTAAACGTATGCTCTTTCAGTTTAATGCCATTCCCCTTTGTCCCATCACCACATGTCTGTGAAAAAGCCCCTCTCTAGCTTTCCTGCAGGTGCCTCCAAGTACTGGAAGACTGCTATAATGTGTCCCCAGATGTAGCAATTGAAACTCCTCCAGACTGAACAACCCCACCTCTCTCAACCTTTCCTCATAGAAGAGGTTTTTCATCCCTCTGATCATCGTCATGGCCCTCTGAACTCACACCAACAATTCCTTGTCCTTCTCATGGTGGGGACCCAAGACCTGGACAGAGCACTCCAGGTGCAGTCTCACCAGAGCAGAGTAGAAGTGAGAATCTCCTCCCCTGACCTGCTGTTGACAAACCTTTTGGCACAGCCCAGGATATGGATATGATTCTGGGCTACGAGAGCAGATTGCCAGGTGATGTAGAGCTTCTCATCCACCAACACTCCCAAGCCCTTTTCTCAGAGCGGCTGCCAACTCACTCTCTGCCCAGCCTGTATTTGTGTTTGGGGTTGCCCTGACCCATGTGCAATACCTTGCACTTGGTTTTATTGAACTTCACGAGCTTCTCACAGGCCTACCTCTCAAGCCTGTCAAGGTCCCTCTGGATGGCACCCCTTCTCTCCAGCGTGTCAACCATTTACACATTCATATTGCAGATTTTGTTTAACTACAAGGTTTAAATTTTTCTGATTTCTCATCTGAGTCTAGTTCATATTTTCAACTTTTCTGCCAATTGTTTATGTCTAGAACTTAATTTTTTAAATGACAGCTGATAGTCTGACTATTGCAAAAAAATCTCCCACTTTAAGAAGTCTTTCTCAGTATATAGTGAAAGACATATTAAGAACATCAGACTGGCAACCAGTTATTCTCACTGTCACAGTTGACAGTTCAAGTAGGAAGCAAACACTGTATGCAGGAGAGGCTTCTGGAAACTTACACTAAAGGGAAAATTAAGTAGGGTAAATAAATATTCTTTTCAAGAAATCCCTGGACATTCTCATCTCTGAAGTCTTTGCTAATTTCAAACCAAAAATATTTTTTTGCCACCCTATTTCATAAATATGTATTACATCAACCAACATGAAAGATAGTCAGGAAATATATTCAATAGCCTTCTGACACTGGGGAACAGATATTTCTCTAGACACATCAGTGGCCAGAGTAGACATATCAGTGACTAGTAATTGTCATCGAGGCTATTCAAAATGCAAAAAGCTCTAACTAGCACCTGAAGGCAGAGCATGATACATACCACCTCATGAAGGAGAAAAGATCGTACCTCAACTTGGACACCATGCTCACTGCAGTATGTCAAGCAAATACTGATTGTTGGTCAATCATAATAATGTTTAACCCCATTGTTTCAAACAGAGTCTCCATTTAAATAATAAAAGCATTTCCTAGGTTAATCTTAAATATGTTTCCCATTGAGCTTGCTTGTTTGTTCCTATATAATCTACTATCAACAAAGGCTGAAAAATGATATTTTTTTGGCTAGGAAGGTTTGAAATTTGTCAACTGGAAAGACCCCAGTGTTCCAACAGTAGAAGGATATAGTTACAAATCTATCCATGCAGATGTTTCTCTTCTGTTGATACCTGCACAAAAGGTTACCTCTGCTATGCCACTAAACAAATTGCTATCATCCCAGTCTAGACAGAAATTCTACAAGGAGGGTCAGAGTTTAGGGAGGTGGTCAAAGTGACTACTGAATATGATACGAATGTCATGGCAAAAAGACAGACTCCTTCTGAAATTTCTGTTCTGAAATTCCTCCATTCCTGGAGGATTCCCAATAAGAATTAATATTTTTTAAATAATGGTTTTTAAATATTGGTTTTGGTCTTGTTGTTGTTTTTTTTTTTTTTTACTACTGAGAGCAGTGCTGTTAGCTTTTTCTTACTTACTGAATGCATTTGTACTGATAGACAGCCTCTTGATAACAGGGAACTCTTTCCCCCAGAATCAATGGTGACAGATTTCTGTAAGCTAGATTCACACACCTATTACTAAAGCCCCAAAATTAGCTAAGATTGCTATTTTACACTGAGCATCTAATGCAGAATTATCAAAATTGTAAACAAGCAAACGCTTCTTTGAAGAAGGAAAAATAGCAATTCTACCAAATAGGGAAAAAGCTTCAAACTTTCCATCACAACAAATACGTATTTATTTTGAAAATATTTTGAGGGATATTTTATGTATTACTAGACAGTCTGGTAAAAGCACAGGTACATGATTTTTTTAACATAAAGACTATTTCTTCATTTTTTCAAGCTTTATTTTGTACTAGTTTGTTGGTTTTGCTTTTTTCCTGCTGTAAGGTTGCTCTGAAGATTGAAAAAGAAAGCAAATATAAAAGTATGCAAGGGAAGTGCTACAGAAGGGGAATAAAGAAAAGCTGATGAATGGACACACACACACACACAACAGACAGATTAAAAAAAGAATGGTTGTAAAAAACAGAAACTCAGAACTACACATGCAGTATGTCAGTACAATATAAAAAAAGGAAACCATAAGCATGACATATATAGTACAGCCTAAAAACTGCACACTAAATGCTTGTTTTCTTCCCATATGGCATGTCTGCAGTCACCAGATGAAATCCCAGTTGATAACTCTGCAGGCTCATTGCATAACAGGAACTGATTTGTTGATGAAAGCCAAGAAAAGATTAAAAAGAGATTTTCAGGGTCAACCTACTTTACATCCATTCAGATTTGCTGTAATTTCAAATGCTTTCTTTGGAGATCTACGGCAAATAGCTGTGGCTAAGCTTCAAACATGGTAAGGAATTAGAGCAGTCGGTATCCTCCTATATTCAGGTCTTGAAGTACTCTCATACTTCCACTGAAATTGGAGGATTAAGAATGATAGTTTTGTAGACAGTAGATCAGTCTAAACAATTTAAAAGGAGATATCTGTTATGAACACTCAACTCCCCAGGTTGAAAGGTATATGAAATATCTTTTACTCCAAAGAAAATTATCTTACTTTTTTGAAAATATTTGCAATAGATTAAATACATGTCTTCCTGATTCTAGTTCTGAAATACATGACAGAATATTTTAATGTCTTAAGGGTAAAAATGTGTATCTATATAAACAAACTATGGAACTGAAGTCATTGATGTAGTCTATGCAAAACTGGTATCTGCTTTTGCATGTGAAGCTGGGCAAAAATGCTTCTGTGAGTCATATAGCCTACAAAACCTTCTGTTTCAAAGCAACTGAAAGTAACTAGGTTTTTCTGAATAGTTTCAGCCGTAAAAAAACTACAGGAAGTCTTGGTAAGTGTTGAAGTTATTCATATCATCATTTTGGTTCTTGATTCACATTAAGAGTAGAAATGACTGATAGCATGACAGTCTAAAATATATATGCATAAAATACAAATATATATATATGTGTATATGGTATATTTATACATCTATATATATAAAATACAGTTTTTCAAGGTTAGAGTTCTGATCATATATGTATATGACACATCTATATATCACATGTATATATAAATGAAGCTTCACAAAACTGTTAAGTGTTGTAAATGCCACATGCATATATATCCAAAACTCTAACTTTGAGAGCCTATTAAAATATATTTCAAGGCTTACTACCCACATTCTTATAGGGGTCAGTAGGAAAGTATCTTTTCAATAGGAAAAGATCTGTGTCTCTCACATGCGTTATACACTTCAACCACTATGTATGAGAAATTACTAATTCAGACCCTACGAAGAGTGCATGTTCTGGTTTTTGCTGTAAGATGCTTTAAGGTGTTCCTGTGAGAATTTGAACAATTTGAGGCTACTTACAACCATTCTTTTAGAAAGTCTTATAGAAAAATATCCAACAGGCAAACACCTAAAAGGCAAAGGAATATATTAGGAATCTGTCCCTTGAGATATGCTAGATTCATATGTGTCTTTCTGGAAACAGTGTCTAAAATCCTGACCTGGAAAGAGGCTCTCCATTTCATGGATACTCCACTTGATCAACATGATCTTCACAGCATCCACCCACCTGTTAAACAAAAAGCTTCCATGAAAAAAATTTACACTGCAAGTATAAAATACTAAGCAATTGCCCGAGGAAGTTTCAAATAATTCATCAGTAGTTTCAGTAAAGTAGTTTTCAGGCACACATCAAAAAGGACTGGAATGGGCCATTACAAGAATTTGATGCATGCACTGGCATTTACTGTAGAAAGGGCATGATGAACTTTTAGAAGGTTGTCCTAAGCTTTTATTTTATTAATATAACTACATAATTAATTTTGAGGAAGGGAGATTTCAATCGATCGATCGATCGATAGATAGATAGATAGATAAACAGATGGATAGATATGACTGCATTATGTCTCTTTCATACCATTTGAGTCACAGTCTTCACAAGCTTTCAATTTCAGCTACAAGAGCAATTTGTGGTTAAAGTAGGTTATAGTCCTTTCATATCAGGTACTGCAGGGACATCATAAGATAGAACTTGGATAGAACTTGGTGGTGTAAGAATATCGCATTTCACTCCTGTCTCCAGAATCTAAATGCACTGCACTCTTTATCAATCTCTATGAAAGTTAACTACATATTAGATATCTCTTCTGATGTTTACAAACCACTAGGTAGATATGAAAGCCCTGGTGTTGTTGAACTTCCTTGCTTTGTTCAAAGAGCAGTAGTAAAATGAAAGTTTTGAAATACACCACCCAGAAGAGGCATCAGAATATTTCCTTATTGGAAAGTGGAAGACTCCATTTAAAAAAAAAAAAAATCTATTTTCACTCGTCAGTTTTTTGTTTTGCTTTCAAGGTTACTTATCTTCTTGGATAATTTTTAATCCTCTAAAATATTACATGTGGGAGAAAAAACCAGCACCTATGTGAAGATATTAAGGCTTTACAGCTTTAATACTGGAAATAATTCCCATGGTCCATCTTATATTTTATAGCATTCATTTGCTTTAGAAGCACTTTTATGTCAAGGCTCCCTTGCACTGAGGGGTAAGCTGTACACTTCACAGTGAAAACAGATAGATAACATTTTTCCTTGTTGCTGTCTACAGTCATTGCAGATGTAGAATTTAAACCATGTAACATCATTTATTTACACATAGATTCTGCTGCTCGTGAGAGTGGACCCACGCCGGGAAGTTCATGGAGAACTGTCTCACATGAGAGGGACCCCACGCCCCCACAGGGAAGGACTCTTCTCTCAGAGCAGTGGAAGAAAATCTTGGTGATGGACTGACCAAAATCCCCTTGCCCTGCCTCCCTGTGCTGTCAGTGGGAAGGAGGGAGGGCCTGCGGGTGAGGAAGGTGTTTTAAGGGCTTATTTTACTTCTCATTACCCTCCTCTGATTCTGTTAGTAATAAATTTCACTGAGCAACAAAGGTTGAGCCTATTTTGCCCTTGAAACATTTCTCCCACTGTCCTTATCTCGGCCATGAAGCCTCCATTAACCCATTTTTTTTCCCGCTTTTCCCTCCTCTGCCCGGCTGTGATAGGGGAGGGTGAGCAAGTGACTCTCGTGGGTGCCTGGCATTGGGCCAGTGTCAAGCCAGGGCTGGAAGTGACTGAAGTGAAAGTTGGAATGTCAGGCAGTTATGCAGGTAAGAGGTACAATATGACAAACGCTCCTTCAGAAGCAGGAAAAATCTCAGCTCAGGATCTCTGCCTTTTGTCTCTTTCACCTGAGACCTACGCTTAAGCCGCAACAGTAGCACTCAGATGTATGACATCTCTTTAAAGGGAAGAAGAATGCCCTTTACTCGATCTTTCAACATTTCCGTGTTGGGGCTTTACTACTATTAACACAGTGTAATAAACCACATAGTAGTACACCAAAAAAAAGTACACATAGTATCTCAAGTGTTAGGTATGTATTAATGAATACAGGTATGTTTCAAGTGCCAAGGGTGGGGCGAAAACAGATGTATACCAAGAGGTAATTTATTTATATCCTAGACCATGGAAAAGACTGACAAGTTTGTGGTTTTTTCCCTGTGATACTTACATTAAAAATGCCAGTATGTTAAACTGATAAAACAACCTCAAAAACTAAAAACCAACCCACAACTGAAACCAAAACCACAAAGAAAGAGCCTGAACCAGAACAGTTTTTCTCTGGAAGATTTCTTCACTCCAAACAAAATTAATGGTCAAGTTCAGAAGGAAATGCACTTTAAATCTGAAGAAGCCAAGAGATTAATCCACCTATCCTTCCTCTCAGCCTTTCACGCTAATCTACGCACATAATATGTAATGCGAAATACAAAAAAGCAAAACTTCAAAAATATTCCAACTCTTCTTAGTAACTAACTCACTATCTGAATGATGTCTGCTAAAGAAAGGGTTTTCCTCTAGTGCCTGTTCAGCCTAGAGGAAGTATGCTCCTTTGGGGCACATAAAAATCCTTTTATACTGCTCTAAATTCTTGTGCCTGTGTTTCTAAATATACACGTGATTTATTGAAAGTAAAACTAGCAGCTACAAGGAATATGCATTTCTTTATATTCAGAAGCTCTGAAGAGTCTCAGTTCTTTATCTGTCCAATTGTTCTGAAGCCTCAGATACACAAGACCAAGTCTGAATGCAGACAACCTCATCTTTTCTTGCTTACTGTTTCTGAATGAAAGTCACACTTTAGTTGCCCATCTCCTCCTTTCACAAGAAAGCCTGATCTTCACAAAATGCTGTGTGAGCTGATTCATCACTGAAATGCTAATGTTTGAAGACAAATATTGGTAGTTCAGTGTCCAAAGAATTCAACTCTCCCAGCTATAAAATGTCTTCCAAATACCATATAAAAGACCTGCCACAGCTGAATATTGTTTCAAGCAACATTCATTTAAGAGATTTTGGTGTAATGCAAATCTATTTAGAAAAACCCAATCAGAATCACTCACAGAGAAATATATAAGAAGCACCCTCTACAAAAGACTAGAAAAGGAGATGCCAGTGAAAAACCTCACTGCCTAACAAAATTTTATTCTTCTGAGACCAATGACAGCCTCTCTTGGTTATACACTGCAACTGGTGATTCCTTAACTTAAATATGGGCCTAAGCAAAATAAAAACCCCAAGACATTTCTTTCTGGTGAGATAAAAAAGTTAATTGGTTTAAAAATTTTTATTCATATATCAGGTAAAAGGTAAAATCCATCCAAAGGTACATTAAAAAAAAAAAAAAAAAGCTCCTCACTGCTACCAGGGAAAGGCGGTATTGGGAATGTGATGCATCTGAATATTTCTATCAACCCCTTGCTTGTCTGCTAAGAGATTCAGGTGAGCCTACATTTGGTGAAAGGGAGATTTGTTCCTGTAATTAAAGCGCTGGAGTGGAAGGGCTGTCTCTACCATAGAATCAGTGTATAGCTTTAGGCAAGACGGCTTTTCAGTCCCTCTTGTAAAACTAGGGTAGAATTTCTTTTATCCAGTCTTTTTAATCACCAACTGTTAATGCACTTTTTTTGTTGCTTAATACATAAAGTGTGTTTCTAAAGTGCCATTACTCCACGTGTTCATAAAATTTAATGGTAGCTTCTCTGAAAGGCCCCAAACTCCATCATGACAACAAAGGCAAAGGGAGGGCTTCCTTTTATATGCAGTCATTACAGTTAATTACAGTATAGCCTGCCCTGCTAAAGGACCATTTTCCCTGAACAGAAATTCTACCAGGAGGAAAACACATCTCGCTGCTGATGATGCCACCTGCTTAACTATCAAACCTCAAGTGCCAGCTTTTGTTCCACAAGCCTACCGATGCACAGAGACCTTCCTCTGGGGCAAAGCACTGGTGTGTGATGTGACAGATTTTGTCTGACTGGAGGGCAAACAGGACATGCCTGTAGGGTAAATCTTGGTCAAGGGTATGTCCGTTTCATTAACGATACATGCTGAACTGATCCAAATTGTTTCAATACTCTGGAATCTATCTCTATGATATTATCACAAATTGAAATGTTTCAGCTTGCTGGTAAGCTCTGGATTAAAAGGTCAGAATATTAAGGAGTTTCATGATCTGGAAATAACAGGTTTTGACGTGCTGTTCTAACAAAGCTACAACTCTCTTCTTCCACCATGATGCATGTAATTCCATTCTGTCCTATTTCCCAGAACTGGAAGTAAACAAAAACACATTAGAACCATACTGTCAGAGAGCAGGATGCTTTCAGCAGCATTAACATCAAGCTTTTATGCAGTCCAGCCTTCTGAATCATGCGTTTTTTTCTGGACGTTTGGTGTGGGTTGTTTTTTTTTTTTTAAGATCTTGTTGATCATGAAAAGCTGTCTTCTCCTTTCCTCTTTTATGACAAATCAAGACTCCTTGGGGTCTGAGAACTGAAGTTCTCAGTTCTCTAATTACAGCTGAGCTGAATACAATTCAGTTGCTTCAGAGATTTTTAAGCATTTGTGATTTTGTTCCCATAATTGAATAACATGGACATCTATGAAAAGAATAATAATGGAAAAAAATGACAGAGCATTCAAATCTTAGCAGAATGCAATTCAACTGAAATATGCCATAACTTCGGAAAACTACACATTGTTCTATATTTATCAATGCAAAAATACCTGAAATTCATTTTATGTTTAACCAACTTCACTTTCCATCTTTGTTGCATCCATTATATATACTTTTGCTTAATTTAACATGCAAAGATCACATTAAGAAAAAAAAAGAACACAAACAAAACCAAAACACTTTGTAACTCTTACCTAACAATAAAAAGAATTAGATATCTGTAGGAAAGCATAAAAACAAGGTTCATTTACTCTGTCATGGATATGAAATTCCCATCATACGTCTTTTATCTGCCATCCAGCCTGTCAGGTCTTTCAGGAAGATAATGTATTTATGTGTTACCTAAATTTTTACTTTCTGGAGTAAAAAGAAGCAGTGGAGACAAGCACATGCTTTAATACTAAGAGTGTTATATTTTTAATGTTCAGATTGTGTCTCATTTGATATATAATAGGCTGAAGACATTAATTACAAAGGCAGAATTTCTAGTGTACCTGGATCAAAAAACTTCAAGCAAAAAAAATATTTAGTTTGTAAGTTTGACTGAAGGTATGTATTTTCTTTTTCATTAATATACAAAAAAGTCCACTATCAAATAAATTCATTCAGTATCAGTTGACAAAAGGCATTGAAGAACTTATTTGGCTGTCCACATACAGCAGAGATAAAGCAAAGACTTAGTTATTCATCTGACATTCCTATTCTCAATTTCACAATTGTGAAACTCTGGTCAGAAAGACTCATAGTAGCTCAGACCAAAGCTCTCCCCTGCCAGCATAGTCTCCAGCACTGGGCAAGGACAGATGGTGACCAGCAGCCAAAGGCTGGCACTGCCCCCGATACACTCACATTTATTTGCCAGTGATCTCCTGCCCAGGGACACTGTAAGCTGTAAATAGTGTCTTTATGTTCAATCGCTCTGGATACGCTTTTCTTCTTTGTTTAGGAGCCTCTTTATGAATGTGGATAATTGTGTTGATGTGGTGGAGCCATGCACACCGATAGACTAAAATATCAAGGACAGATCATGTCTCCAGTATCAGGTAGGTAAGGGAGGGGGAAAAAAAAGCATTCCTATTTTTCAGGTTTGAATTTAATCATCATTAACATTGTTTGAAGAGACAAGCATCTGGAATATGACCTCTGTGAAAAGATATAGGGGTATTCTAGAATCTGAAAACTGATAAGATGTTCAGCTTCTGGAAGATAAAAGTAATACAGGTGAAGGATCTACAATAAATATTTTCAACAAATAGAACACATTTATTGTGGATTACTACAGAAAGTATTACGTAGCTATCACTGCATGTGTGAAAAAGATGTAGAAAAACCTTAAGACCAAAAATCATCAGCTTCTTAAGCCCCCCCAAGCAAGAGCTTGCCATATAAAAATGGGAAAATCTTGAAACCAAGTGATGATGTTTTCATCTGGTACTGAATTGAAAAACAGCAAGACCAGGGATTGCTACTTCAATCTTGTAGATCTGACATTCATTTTGTAGACAACTGTAAATCCCCAGAAGTCTGATCAAAACACAAACCTTGATCCTGTGCTAACACAAAGACTGCTTATGAAACATTAAAGAAAATTACCCATTACCGATGATTTGGTTGGATGAGTGTGTCGTCTTGTATTTATTTAGGTCATGACACAATTTTAAGAACTGCATTATTCTCGGTTTTGACTGTGAGTTCCTTCTATTTGTAAGTGTATGTTTAGAGGTGGTAATTTACTCTGCTTTTGCAACTAATGTACTCCTGGTTTGCATTTTCAATTACTGTAATGCGTAATCGTCAAGAGTAGAAGCTGGTATTAGGTTAAAAGCTATCAAAATGAGGATGGGGAAATAACTCTAAACTCTGTCCTCTTTACACTGGGAAGAGTTTTCTGCTTCTACCTGTTGGTAAAAATGGCCCCAAAACTCAGCCATGAAGCTACTCTGCCTGCATGCTCATCTACCCAAATGCTTAGGAAGCAAAAATCTTCATAATTTGCTGTGACGCAGTTGCTGAAGATTTTTACATGCTTAGTCTCTTCTGGTGGAAGCTCCCACAAAATGGAAAGGTTGTCCACAGCAGAAGAGCTGTGTTAGCCTTGGTGGTGGCCTCAGCTCTCAGTGGCAGTAGCTGCACTAGCTTGTGGAGCCTTGTGATGAGAACGAGCACTGCTTCAGTCACAGGTATGAAGCTGTGAGAAAAGCTGAGGAGACTCTGCATACCTCCCTAAGGGGGCTCTTCCAAGTCAGGAGCAACAGACTTTGCCAAAATCAATGTCATGGAGGAAACTAGCACAAACCATTGCTCATGCTGATGAGTCTCAAAAGTCTCTTTGATTTTCAAATTATTTCCCAAAACTCTCAAGATATCATTAAGATGCACTGCATTAATTAATTTATATAACAAATACTGCCTTTTATCTAAGGGTCTTGCTTATTGCTACCTCTGCCCTCTTATATAAATCATCCCATCCTCAAAATGCAAAATGTCTACACTTCCTTCAGCAGTGATTGCACACACACCCAATCTCCAGGCCAGGCCAGCTTGAGCACCACTTTGTGGTGTGCAACTGTCAATGTCACCCCTGAGAGGATATCAAGGGTTTCCTCTGCCTGTGTTTGCTGTCACAAGTACTTTTGTTCTGCAGAGCTGTCTAGTTTTTTTGAGTATTATCACCTACAAGACCAAATATTCTCAAGTTTTCTCCAGGGAGCTGGAAAGAGTTAAGAGAAGGGCACAAAAAGTGTGGTGCATTGTTGATCCAACACCTGTTTTCTCACACATTGAAGCCAATGCATGTGTCCTCTATTAAAACTGCTACAAGTCACTGTCCTTTAATTATCTAAGACCTTCAAAACACAAACATGCATGATGAAACAGCAAGTTCAGTTAAAGGCAAAAAATCCCATTAAAACAGCAAGCAGTTCCAAATCTCTGAGATTTGAAATGGAGATTGCCCACTCCGTTGGACTGCTGGTTCTTACAGCTTGTATTTTTTCTATGTTTTCAGTGAATTGTTGATGGTTCTTCTGTTACGTAAAATTGACAGTGATGCTTTTTGTTACAACCTCCAGGCTTGCTGTTTTCTTGGAAAACTCTTTACCAAGTGTGCCACTGAATCTTACTTTTCTGTTAAAATATCTTTAGGCTGTTCTTACCTTTCCATCTGCTCTCCATTTTCTTCTCACCTCCTCAAGTTTTTCCACGTTATTAAAAATGCTCCTTCTGCATTCTGACCTTGAATGTTTCTCATCCCACTTCTTTCATTTTCTTTCAAGAGCTATTCACTTGTTTGGCTTTCAATTTTCTTTGTCTCTGAACTATTTTGTTTTCTTTTTTGTAATCATTAATACTTCTGTACAATTTTAAAACATTGTTTAAAATTAAATACTTTCTGAAGTACAAAGCTGCCAAACCCCTTTCAGTGTTTTTTTAACCATTATCAGGTTTTGAATTCTATGACAATAGCAAAAATTTTTAGTGTTCCTCCACCAAATCAGGGAGAAAATTAGCAATCATATTTTCCACTAGATTCTCAAGCTACACACATAGAAATTTCACGTAGAAATTCCAAGCAATTTGTCCACCTCATTCTCCATAGGTCATTACTAATTTTCTGCTAAAACATCATCATGAAGTTTCTAATGATTACTCTTACCCATACCGTTATACAAATATTATATAATTTGAAGGATTTCTAATAAATGTAGGAGCAATAAGTAACAAGATTGCTGTAGTAGGATACCATTCAGCATTCTGGATAAGGGAGAGAAATAGAAGAAAAACTTATTTAGGGAAGTATGAGGGTAAGTATTATTATGTAAGTACTGTTTTTGTATTTATTGAGCACACCTGCATACCCTGCTTCGTCTGCCTACAATACAAACTATGTTTTGGGGACCTATTCTTTTCCCAGCCCACTTTGGTCCTGCTGCTAATAGTTAACGTATTTTCTAGCAGACATCTGACTTTTGACATAAAACCTTTCAGTTGTTTCTGGGAAGATCAGGGAAGGGTCATTAAACGGCCAGAAGAAAAGTGTGTACAGCCCTTTACCACCTTTAGGCATATTGATCTCCTACAACCTACTATGTCTTTCTATCACATGGCATTTAGTTATGTCTTGTTTTGTCAATCAAATCTCAGATGAAATGAAAAATGCTTTTAAACTGCTATGCTGCACAGGTAATGTGTATTGTTTTGCTACGGCAATCCCTGCAATAAAAACCTGTATCTCAACAATTTATTTAAGTGTTTGTTTCTGAGGAATCTCAGATGACCATAATGCAAACTTAAATAATTGTGTAAAAGTTCTGCGTAATTTGTGCAATATGCAACATTACAGTAGTATTTAAGTGGCCATCAGAGAGCTTGTGGATCTTCAGTCCAGAGCTGACTTCTCCTTAAGCAATCCAACTTCATGAAAAACTCCATGAAAACAGGAAAGCTAATTTTGTAATGGGTAAAGTGGCTGGGTCGCCAGTGTCTTCCATTTTTATAACAGAGGCTGCATAACATGAACATGAAAGTTTTATTTCTAGCCAAGTTTCAACATATGTAATTGAGCACTAAAGAGCTTTTCCAAGAGATTTCCTGCTAACAGCAGGAGTTTTCTTTCCATGCCATAAATGACTTTCCTTTAATGAAAGTTACATGACGTAGTGCAGAGAAAGCATGGAAACTAATCAAAGTAGGGTACTTTGAAAGATGTCAGGTGAAAAGACCTGGCAGCACCTTTGAGAGAGGAAGAGCTGTAAATAGATATTCAGCTGTTCAACAGACAGTTCAAATGGGGTGAAAAAAGAAGACAGAAAAGCTCCTCATTATGCCAGTTAGACCAAACTATTAAATTGCTTATGTTGTTCACAATCTGCTTACCTAAGGAAGACAATAAAGGAGTTTCATGTATGAAACTGCCAAAAACATGCTGAAACCACACATATACAGAATTATTTATTGAGATATTTAGCCATACCATGCTAGTGACGTGAAAATATACATCATGCTTCAGACTGTAGGCTTTTTTCCCTCCTTTTTCTGGAAAATTTTCAGAACCACCTTGTAATGCCAAAAGAACAATTAATTCAGTGTGTATATCAAAACATTTCAACCACTTGTAGTTACTAAAGCTTAGCTGAAGAAATTTCACACTGGGATTGGATAATACTTTATATATAACCCTTGAAAAGCCACTGTTGGTAAACAGGGGGCAACTTTCTTTATTATGATGTAAATCAAACTGATAAAGATTTTATTAGTTAGTATAGTACTTAAATTGCAGCCAGGCCTACAGGGAACAACTGGACTGGACATTGTACAAATTTATGTAAGAACAGGATATTTTTTTGCAAACACAGAATTAAGTGGGGAAAAAGCCCTGTATTTCTGCTTGAGGATTCAGACTACTTTTTTTTCTGGTTTCTTTGAAGAATTCAATCAGTTTAACATAAGCATAATTCATGACCTTACTTAAAAGCTGTTCTATATATCTTAGAGAAATGAATATCTACGCCTATCTAAATAAGTGTATTTCAGGTCAAGTAGTAAAAGATTCTCACACAGAGATTTCACGACTTCAGGCCTGTTCTTTATGCTCAGCCAAGATACAGCCAGTTTATTTAGGGAAGAATTATTTATCTGCCAAGTTGCAAAGAAAGTAAAAAATAAATTCACATACACTGAACTTTGGATAAACCGTGCTCTAAAGGTACTATTGGTGTAGCTTGACTAACAAATGTGTGACATTTAGTTGTTTGAGAACTGGTGGGACAAACACTAAGTAGAAAAGCCTACTCATTTAGTTAATATTCATCTGTATTCCTCATGGATCAATTTCAATGTCTGAAACTACAATAATAGTGACAGCAGTGCTCATTCATTGTAGCAAGGAAATGACCTCTGAGGACCTTGAATTCTCTTTTATATCCTTGGAGTTTAAGAGCACTTATGCCACTCTTATTTAGGGTGGCTGTTGAAATCAAAATGAGATGTGACAGGTAGGACAAATGTTACAATGTCTGCATGACATTTAGTTTATTATGCAATCCGTGTCTGAGAGTTAAGGATCAGCATCACAGCTCTGCATATTAGTGAAGAAGAGTACAGGACACTAAAAATGTAAAGACCCTGCCACAATGAGGAGACTCCAACCACTGCATGCTGGTTTGGAGAAACATTGAACATGGCAGGCACTGATCAGTAAGACACACTTAAGGTCTAATAGAATAGTGCTTCGTATTTCAGTGCTCTCCAGTAGTATCACATAAGTGGGGAGCATCACAGTGACAATTTAAGTCACTATGTGAGGGGACTTCATGTATAAGAAAACAATGGGAAAGGAGGGGGAAATGGTATTTTTTAACATCAGTAATCTGGCATCTTATCTGACTTAAAACAATAGTCAAACTGCTAAGATGGAACCACTGGACAAATGCAAAAGTATTTGTCTTCTTTACAAAAATTAAAAAACTCGGAAAATTTGTTTGCTTTTGAATCCTGGTGAATGTCAGTTTGTATTTTACATTATTTGTCCTCAAAGAGATTTATACTAACCCAGAAATACCTTTGCTTAACTACTGCCTATATAACATAAATGTTGTCATTAAAAGCACAAAATTCACAAGTTGGTTAGACACAGGCTCCCAATTCAAAAAAATTTTTCTCCATTCAGTAGACCTGGTTAGTTTGGGCAGTGGAATATACCAGCTGGTGCTGGCATCACACAGAGCTGGAATGGCAAAAGCTTTCTATACCATTAGCAAAAAAATTATAATTTCGCTGATGGCAGCTTCATACTAAAAATCAGTTGTTCAGATACTCCTGTATGATGGAGTATCACATCAACCATGATTTCTTATGTCTATCGAATGCCGAGAGTCTATTCTTGTGTATCTTTTCATTTGACCATAAGGCAGTAAATGAGACCAGAAATCACTCACATTTGCAGGGGAACATGATGTTATTAGTAAAACAGAAGAAACAAAATTGAGTCATTAGACTCAGGAGTGATGAATGCTACCCTGCCAAACACCATGCCAAACTCCTTGCCAATGCCAGATGGTTTCCTTAGGAGGCTGCTCAATAGTCTCAGAAACCTCTGAGATTGCTGTCAATCAGGCCAAATTTTAATTTGCATTTTCATCCCGCTGTTTTTATGTAGAGCTTAGTGCTTGTATACTCTCTGGAAGTTTGTTTGGTTTTTTTTAAATCCCTTCTGAGCATCTAATTTCATGCATCACAAATCATCTGGTTTCAGTATCCAACCTGATTCTAGACACTTTTCATATTACATTGCATTATTTAAGTAAGAGACACACTTAAATACATTCAGGTAAGGAGTTCAGCTATTTTTAACACAGCAAAGTTAAACTTCTTCCAATAGCACTGAGAATCAGCACATCAGCCCACAGAACCCTGAATTACTTCTGACATCCCAGTGCTTTCATATTTAGGAAATGTGCTGAGAATAGGATTGATCACTGATTTTGCAATTTAACAACTGTGTAAAATTACGCGTCTCACATTTATTTAATGGATTGGAAAGTCTGCTGCACTTTATCAAAACTGCTAACAAACCCTAGCTGTATATCAGGAATTTAGAATATTTAATAGCTGCAGAGTTTAAAACTAAGTCACAATTTTCTTTGATATGATTCTTTATGACCAATATTTTTTGCAATGTGTACATGAAAAATCTGTCATTTACCATGTATTAGTCACATACTTTTTTTTTCCTCCCAGAAGAGTCCTTTGTTGTAAGACTTTCTCTATCTTCATAATTTTTTTCAGAAAATATACAGTCTTCTTGCACTAAGTGTTACAGCAAGCAGAGTAGCATGAATATCATTCAGTGTATTTTTAGAGACACTCAGTGCAAAGGAAGGTGTTCTAAAGAACATAATCCAAAGAGGTAAATTGAAGGACTGCTGGGTGGGGACCCAGTCTGTAAGATAAAAAAGAAATACATTAGGAATCATACCGCTGCAACATATACAACTGAAAAAAAATGGAACGAGAACTCATCTGTGTGTCCAAAATTCAAAAAAGACTCGCCCAGGTATTGTGTCTTAGGCCTTTCTCCCCTTCAGATGCTCTGTCAAAGCACTGACTCCTCAGTGTAAATATTATCTGAATATCTCTCTCCCAGTTATTGCTGCATCAGCATGAAGCAGAACTGTATCAGGACTCAGGTAAGGCTGCCACATCCCTAAATGCATTTTCACCCATGCTGGTTATTAAATACTTCGTACTTCCACAGAATCTGAAGGAAAAAATAAAGTTTAAGATTAACTTGAAAGTTCTGTTATCCAATACTTTGTTTGAAGGGGTAAAGAAATTAACACGTTTGAGAAACGGGGATTATCTTTTTCACTGGGGCAGGCAGGAAATTCATCAAAATTAAATAGGTGGTTCCATGAAATTTCCTTTGCCACGATATAGGTGAAGCATGAGCATGCACAGCAAATACTTTAAGAGATATCATTTCTATGTTTCATTTTCTGACACACAGTAATCTGTCCTGACTCCAAAAACTTCTATAGAAAGTCAGATAGAGAGCACAATGTCCTTGCTTGCATCCCTGTACGTGTTATCTGCACACTTCCTTGACAGCACACTTACCAGGAATTCTTGTCCATTCAGAATGCACATGTCCGTAACATCTTCCTTTATTGAAACCTATAG
This sequence comes from Oreocharis arfaki, assembly GCA_013398015.1. Lineage (NCBI taxonomy): Eukaryota > Metazoa > Chordata > Aves > Passeriformes > Paramythiidae > Oreocharis > Oreocharis arfaki. The sequence continues at coordinate 463,174 of VZRR01012419.1, forward strand.
CCAAGAAAAGTGGATATTATCGAAAATTACAGATTAGTGGCCCTTCTGTAGGTTAATGGTTGCTACTGTTTTGACTCTTACAATAAAATTAGATAAAATTCCTTGTGCTATTACTTGTACCGGCAATTACAAAATCATACTTTCCTCAGAAAAGGATCACTCATTGTTCTTACAAATTACATAAAGCATCAGTGAGGGTGGTTGCGACTGCAAATGTACTCTCACCAGTTATGTTGAAGTAATGGTAGCATAAAACAAATTGAACCAAACAATCCCTTAGAAGGCAGAAAGATACCTCCTTTGTGAACAAACACCCCACTAAAAAAAAAATCAGTTTTGCCTTACCCTTAGAGAAAAGGGTCAAGGAAGGACTCTATTTTTCAAACTTCTTTAGCACAGAACTGGAATATAAGTCATGAAGAAAATTTTACCAAGTTTTAGGATTCTTTCCTCATTTTTTAGTACATAATTTTTTAGATAGTATAAATAGCACCTTTTTTTTTCACGAAGTAGAGAAGCTAAGACAGAGCCTCTGAACTTTTCAAAACACTGCAACTGTTAAGATAAATTCTGATATTTATGATTTGAACAGCTGTACCAGAGAAGTCACAGGATGCACTAGCCAGGAGGTTCCTGCAAGCTTCCTTCAGGTGAGAAAATCCTGGATCTACTACTTGTTTGCCAGGCAGTAACATCACTTTTATGAATAATTCATGTTGCAAAATTGTCTTTCAGGTTTCTGTCAGAAATACTAATTACATTGTTATTATAGTGCCAAAAGGGTAATTAAAAATTTATTACTGTAACAGTCAAATTTTCTCCAAAGCAATGGCTAAAGATCAAGTGAAGTTCTTGATTTCTTGTTGGTGCACTTAAATTGCAGAAATGTAAACCAGAGAATGTCATACATGTGTAGTAAGTCTTTTAAATAACCTACGTGGACCTTTGTTTTCTGTAGAACTGCTGTGCTTAGTCACTTGGTTAACAAGGTGTTATTTCACCATTTAAACCAAGGGAGGAAGGTAGCATTTCATTCGAACAGACAATAACAGATGCTATGCTTTCAGAGACAAGTCCAGTATACAAAATCTCTGCTGAGACAGTTACACAATCCTTCCCAAGCTTATGAAAGTGTCACTCAGTCACTTGATTAGCTGTCAGATGCAGTAATCAGTTCCTTAGCAGTTTATGAACAGTAAATCAAATCACTAAGAATATTCAATGCTAATTTGGCAATTTTCCATATTCCCTACTACTGGCGAACTGGAAAAAAAGAGAAAAACAATCAAGGAAATGGGATAGTTCAACACTCAGATGCCACACAAGAACGCTTTGTGTTATACATTTGTTTGTTCTAGGGTTGATAGCAGAGAAAAAAAAAAAAAAAAATCAGATAAGATAGGAATTCAGGAAGACTATTGGGATCACAATGGAGAGAACTTGGTGAACTTCCAAGTAATTCGCAGTAATTTGTAAACAAATAACATTTAATTGACAATTATTTTTTAGTAGACCACAATGAGTTTTTGTAAAATTACCTCAGTATTTAATTTCATAAAGCTAAACATAAATCTTGATATTAGGAGGGGGAGAAAAAATAAAAAAGAAGAAACAAAATTAAATAAACCAGGTATAGTTCTTTTTACTGAACCAGCAGCCTGTGATGTCTGTAGGAAAAGGTCCAAAAAGTTAGGAAATATTTTTAATATACAGGAAGTATAGATAGATATTATAAAATTGCAAATGCATACTGTTTAAAAATGTGGTCATTGTTGCTATATTTCAAAACAGACGGAATGTCTTTCACTTGCCTTTCATTTGTTAAGTAATACATTACATCATAATAAATCTGCTGTCAGAAAGCAAATTCATCCATAGAGGGCTTTTCACTGAAGACACCTTAGGTATAAAAAGGTATAAAACAACAGAAGTCAGGAGTCAGTTTAGTATCAAGGATCTAAATCTCTCTTTGAAAGAATTCTCTAGAAATCTGCAGGATAAAAAACCTGATCACAACATAATCTACTTGAATATGTACACAAGTTATATTTCTATTTTCAGTTATAAAATGTAACACCATTCTGACACAGGTTCAAAGAATCCAAATAGAACTGTATTTTATTCTATTATCTCCATTAATATGGATGTTATCTCTCAGAGCTCCGAAGTCAGATACTTGAGGTATACCCCAGAAATGTCCTTCCTCTGGGTATCCTCAGCAACACTGAAACTTGTGAATGTAAAATTTAAAAAAAAATTATCAGTAATTAGGATTTGTTTAGTTTTGGGCTGAGACATTATTTTTGGTGTCTAAGACAAAAATAAAATCCCAAACCAGAAAATTCTGGCCAGCAAGAGAGGTGAGACTAATACTACTAGCTCAGAACACTGAACTAAAATCTGGTGGATGAAGGACAATTAATTACCATCTATTGATGTGTTGCTGAGTACATCATTACAGCACATTAGCATTTTTTAAATGCTTTCAGTCACTTGTCCAAACAATATTCTTGGGAGACAGCATCTTACTGGGATGAGAAATACATCATTAAGAAAAACCATTACATTTCCATCTATTTTCGGAAGCACGACTACAGTCAGAGGCCTTGCTGTCAATGGTAATTTTAGTAGTCATTACTCATGGCACTGTAGCAAGGCAATGCCAATACCTCTTTCCCCTGACACTTTCTATCAGCAGTTTCAAAGAAAATACCAGAAGCGTTCCCTGTGCAAGCCTGTGCTTCCTCTGTAATTTCCACCCATGTGAGGAGCATTACCATCAGTCAGCCAAGTTTCCACCACCTCTTTATAGCAATACCACTGCTTTCTAAGTCTTTGCTGCAGTCTGATGGTACTCGTTCTGAAATAGATCAGCAAAGAAGTCACTAGATAAAACAAACAAGCCACACTTCACATGACAAGAGAGCACTGAATTTCCATTTTAAGAACTGCAGTTGCTGTTAGATGTGAACTATTTTTGTCTAATATGTGAAGTACTTTTCATAGTCGAATACTGAGGAAGGAAATTTCTTCATTAGTAGCTAAAAGACACATCAGGATGTGTCTTACACACACAACACTTAACAAAAAAGGACAATATCACTTCAGTTTTATTACAAACAGAAATACTTCCTAAGTTTCTAGTTTAAAATTTTCCCTTGATTTTATTCTAGGTCTTTTGTTTACTGCAGTTCCTTTAATTTAAAGACTAGGAATTTTTTTCCCCTATACACTAGCATTGCATCACTAGCTTGTTGCTCTATTGACAACAGTGTCTGTTTGCTTGTTCAAAAACAATCATATTTATCCTTTGATAAACCAAACAGTAGAACCATAAGAAAAATAAAACACTACAGTATAATCCAAAGGTTTTGGTGAGAAATGCATAATTAAGTGCTATAACTAGAGACAACCATTGTCGTCATTGTCCTGGTAGTGATGTGGAAACCATGATGCAGGAAGGCATTGGAGAAATTCATGGAGGACTGTCTCCTGTGGAAGGGACCCCACGCTGGAAGAGGGGAAGAGTGTGAGGAGTCCTCCCCCAGAGGAAGAGGCAGCAGAGACAACATATGATTATTGACTGACTGCAACCCCCATTCCCATCCTCCTGTGCTGCTGGAGGAGAGGAGGTAGAGAATCAGGAATAAAGATAAGCCCAGGAAGAAGGGGTGTGGGGGGTGGTGGGAGGAAGGTGATACCAAAAGTGTTAATTCAATTTCTACTGTAACTGTGAGCTTTTTAGTAGAAAAAGACTGTGACTGGGAACTTTTAGCAGAGAAGACACTGTGTCTGTGGACCTTTAGCAGAGAAGCAAGGCATGCAGAAATTGTTCTCCAAGCAAGGATGTTGGAACATCTGGCTTATGGATGCAGCTACAGCCAAAACAAGGACTGAATTTTGGAACCTGGGGAACATGGAGAGGGGTTTTATGGTAATGATCAAATTATAATATGCATGTAGTGACTGCATGTTAGCAAAGTACTTGTAGAAATTGGGCGTTGTGTTAGGAGGAGTGATCTCCCATGCTCTTCCAGGTGCCTGAATAAATGATGCCTCTTTAACACAAAAAAAAAAGGTGCAAAGGAGTCTTATTCTGGGTTTCGGAGATTTGGTCAAAAAGGTGTTTTAATATTTTGCTTCGCTTCTCATTATCCTACTCTGATTTGATTGACAATAAATTAAACTTCCCAAGTTAAAATTTCCCACATTTAAGCCTGTTTTGCCCTTGATGGTAATTGGAGAGTGATTCCTCCCTGTCCCTCTCTCGACCCATGAGCCTTTAATTATATTTTCTCTAACCTGTCCAGCTGCGGAGGAGAGTGATAGAGGAGCTTGGGTGGGTACCTAGTGTCCAGCCAGGATTAACCCACCACAGGTAATAGGTGCCATAAAGAACAAAAACCAAGAGGAAGACACAGGCAAGAAAAGGGTAAGAAAGAAATAATTTGTTATGCTTCATGGTTAATGTTACCATCACCATCCCCTCCATTGAATTTTGTTAGGCAGTACATGTATGTATGTATGACAGTACATGTATGAGTATAAAGGCAGACAGAAAATAAGCAAAATCAAAATCCGTAGAACATGCCAGAAGGATGAATGATCAGGGAAAAATAAAATTTAAACAGTGATTCTTTATCTTTGCTGGTACTGCAACAGCCAGAGGCCTGACTCAGACATCTCAAAGCTAGCCACATGTTGCATGAGAAACAGTTGAGAAGACCCCTCAGGCTTCTTCTGTAAGAAAAACGTTGTCATACATATTTTATGCCTTGAAAAAAACCCAACACATCTTTCTTCATTCAACAGCATGCCCAGAAGCAGACCAGTCCATAGACACCTAAGGCAAAAAGAGGGGAGGGAAGGGGAAGGGAGGGGAGGGGAGGGGAGAGGAGTTCCAGGAAGGGAAGGGAAGT